>JANBQA010000249.1:0-19833 GCA_027576955.1 Dimargaris xerosporica
GGGGTTAAGCAGGCGAGACAGGGTAAGCGAAGCACTGGGTGCAAATAACCGACTTGCGAGGACCTCGGCGGCTGCAGCGCAGCGCACGGTTTGTTCGTGCTAACTTAGAATGCTAATCCCGACTCGGTAAACTTTCGGTATGCAATCTACATAAACAGAAAAATAAACGCTTGAGCCACTATGACTTGGGCGTTGCTCGGCGAAACCTTTTTGTGAACACAAGGCCCGTAGCAGCACTGCGACGGACTCGGCGAGTGCTTATGAGCATTCTCCTGGCCAAACAACATTGCAGACAAGGGACCAACGGCTTCCGGATTCGCACAGAAGAAACTTTATATATAGAAATAAAGATAGTTCGAGGCTACGCGATACAGACAAAGAATGGTAACAGGTAATCACTGATTTTTTTCCTTTGATTTTTGTCAGTAGACGCTTAAGATTGGCTGTTTATTCAGGTTTAATGTGGCTGCAGGAGTGTGGGAACTGGCCCTAATGGCTGCGGTTGCCAATTCACAGTTTGAGCCTCAAAGTACCTAACTGCGGTCGGGGCAAGTTGAGCGGTTCGCAATGTATCCCATGCCGCAGTCACGCAGTCTATTATATCTCTGGCTAATGCTTGAGTTGGATTGAATCTTCAGCAAGAGATACACAACGCCCCTCTGAGCCATCGGGTACCTCGGATCTATAGGTTAGTCTTGTCTCCCTGTGACCACGCCTGCCGTAACTGGTGGTCGTTGACTCGGGGGAAAGAAGCAAGCATATGCTATATATTTGCTGTGGTGCTGATAGTGCTACCCTTGTAGGAGTAATGTAGAGAAGCGAGGTTTATGTGGCCCCATTGAGCTATTCCCTTTGTGGCTGACTGCAGCCAGTGTCTCTGGCATTGGTTAACCAGATAGGAAGCCATCAGCAACCCCCTTGTCCTTTTCGTTGAAGCTGCGGTAACTGGCCATGCACGGCCGTCGGGTAATGTTATATGCACCAGCCCTGGCCTTGGTGGAATGGGCTGGTTTACCGCTGCCCGCAGTTATCAGCAAGATGTGGTATTTAATGTGCGGCCTTGATAGACCTGAGCTGCTGGCGAGACAGAGGTTGCTGGCCTTGCCCGGTCTCTACTCAAGGAGGAGGAGGCGAAGTCAGAGAGCGGCCAAAGAGAAGGTATCCTCACCAGATCGCTGGAGAAAGCGAGCTGGAGCGTCCGGGACAGGCTAGCACAGCGGCGGTCGACTGACGGCAGCCGTGCAATCAGTCCACAGCAGTTCTCAGCGTGAGATGTGGTGAGAGACACCCCACAAGGACAGTAGGTGAGGTGGGAACTGACCACAGTACTCAATACCCAAAGCACCAGTGGAACTGACAGGTGCTAGTCCGGCTGGCAGAACGGGCGGGGGCCACGGTGGTAGGCGACACGCCCGGCGGTGTAGGGTCTGGGAGAAGAATTAAGGCTACAGTCGATTGACTTTATCTCACTAAGGCGCTTCTTCTCCCTCGCTTTGGCATGTCGCTTAATACATGCCAGCAAACTAGGGCCGCGTGCATTTGTTGCTCATTATGCCTTTTGGTCAATCCTATTGTGGGCAGGGTGGAGCTGCACAAGCTCGTAGTTTTAAGCCCGGAAAGTACGTTTCAGGATAATTAAAACAAGCTAATGCCCATTGTTAAGCAGCAGAGCCAACCAAAAACCCTGACCCAAGCCAGTGAGTCGGCTGTGTGCGAGATAGGTGTACAGCATGGTGCAGTGGCTATGGACGTTCATGGTTTACGAGACAATGGTGATATGTTGGGCCATGACATGCACAACCATCCCAGTGTATTTGCTGTACAAGGGCCGGGTGTGACCTAAGCTTAGAAAGTAGCGCCACCATTCGCACAGCTCACCAATGACGGCGAATAATCAAGGCCCTTGCCAAGTCATCGTCGTCCTTGTCCCACCATCAGCCGCGTATGCCATAATGTTTAATTTGTCGCCAGAATGATGAAACTATGCTAGTCTCGGGTGACCATTCAACGCCCGCAGTTAGATTAATGTCTTTTTCCAAGGCTAGGTTGTACCAACAAAAAGCTATTGTCGTTCTCCGTCACAAGTGACATCCACCTGTGGCACGCCAAATGCTCAGTTGTCTTCTCTTTCTTTCTTTGGTACCAATGGCTGCCAATTTTCAATAAAAATACAGCAGGATCATTGGGCCATAACACGTTGTTGTCTACTCATACATTGCGATGATTCATAGTTTTCCTCCCAAAATTATGCTGGTTGGTTATCAAAGTGTCACCAGTACATGTGTGCTCAGCGAAAAATAGTTGAGGAGTCGGCCAATATCTAACCGATTGTGCCTGTTGACAGAGATATGCTCGCTGTATCTCTGAGCGCCCTGGATGGGTGTCATTGGTGCAACGGTTGACCACATGCATGTGGTCTCACTCGGGCCACGTCAGACGCCCTCGGCCAAAGGACAAATTGAAAAACACTACCATAGCAAAAGAAACAGCCACCTACAAATAGTTTTTAGTCAACTTTTATCGTTAGATCTGACCCCGTCGTGGAGATGAAAATTTCGGAGGTGACAATGATCCAAACCAAGCCCGCTCCTTTGACCAAACTAAGATGCTAGAGCTCAGCAACGAATTTCTTTTATAAATAGAAAGGTGCCAGTTTTCCCTTCTTTGATACGATACCGCCTGCGTCTACTTGATCTCTTGTGTCATCGCTCAATTACAAACAATTCGTAGCCTGCTTCCTTGTGCTATCGTGTCGACCCACCTTACCCTTCCTCTACGACTTCACTGTTCAAGATGCGTGCTACGACTTTTACCTACTTGGCTATTGTTGCTGTAGTCGTCACCCTATCGGGCGGGGCCCTGGCGTCCCAGAGGAAGCCGTCGCCTATGGAACCTCCGTCTGACCCTTACCAACCAGGTAGCCTGGCTAGTCTTCGTCAGCAGCAGCAACAACGACCCCAGCCCGTGCAGCCCAATTTCCAACCCAACGCTCCTGGTCCTTTATCCAGTTACCCATCGCGCAATGATCCCCAGCATAGAGCTGGAAGCAGCGGCTCTGGCAGGAACTAAAGCCCAGTATTACAGGTCTGGGCAGTGATGGGTCGCTTGCATGCCTAGTTCGCACGAGCAATACCATCTCGAATCTGTCTGGTTGAGTGTTTAATTGGTTGTCGTCGTTGTGGGCTTACATTTGCTACTGCTTCTTTGGCCCACAGTGGCATTAACACTGAATTATTTTGATACGCTGCAATCTAAACTTCCCAAGACCCAAGACTTTGCTGGGTTCGATATTTGTCATCCCTGGTGGTAGTGCTTGCCATTTCGAGGAGTATTGATAAAAAAAGAATATTTAGAAACGTCCAATTATTTGCAACTTTTTTATGGGGTAAACGTGCAATTCTTTCCACAAGGACAAAACATGCAACCTATTCAGAAGCAAGCAGCAGCTAAAGTGTGGTGAAGTTAAACTCACGTTGCCGTCGGACTTTGGTAAAACAGGCTAAGACTGGGCATCAGCGGGCGTGGGCGTCGATTGCGCATTCTCGGGGCGGTCAGCGGGTTTGATATTGTGTTTCTTTTTAATCTTTTTAGGCTTGGTCGGTGGAGGTGGGTAAGCTAGGTTCACCAGATTATTGTATTCCGGGTGGTCGACAAATTCGGCGCGAATGGGGTCTAGCAGGCGGTTGATAGCTGCTGCAACGCTCTTTTTAAGGTCGCCGGGATGGATCAGCCTGGCAGCAAAGTCCGCTTCGAGGGGCTCATAGGCGTGGTACATCTTGTCACCACCGTACTTCTCGGGTCGTGTGATGGTAAACTCGGGCACACCTGTGGGGCTATTAAGGCTGCCGATGGGGAACAGCACGTAGCGAGTGAACGCCAGAATTCCGTTTTCCTCGATATTGCCTTCCTCGCAAAAGGCCCGCTTGATCTTGCGCTCCACCGACTTGGCATCGTCCAACAGGTCAATCTTGGAGTCTGGGTCAGAGGCGCTCATCTTGCTGCCTTGCAGCCCTGGCACCATGGGGTTCATAAAGTGGGCGCGCTTCGCATAGCCCAGCTGCGGTAGGTATTTTTCGGCAAAGGTAAAGATCTTGCGCTGGTCCACCCCACCAAACTGAGCGTCAACTTCGAGGTATTGCTCATCCAGCGCCTGCATGGCCGGGTAGATTAGAGAGCTGAGCAGCGGGCTCGCCACTTGTTTGACAACCTCGGCGCCGGCTTTCTTGGCATCGTGCTCGGTGACCAGCGTCGACAGCTTCAGTAAATCCATTGTGTACGCCGGGGTCAGTTCGTACGACGACCCGCGCACAAATACCAGCTTTTCAATGGGCACACCGACGGAGCGCAGCATGGCCTTGACCACCACTTCGTAGTAATTCGCCCGGTGCATCACCAGGTCAATGGGTGCTTTGAGGTTGTCGAGAGCGCCATGCAGATCGGCCAACAGGATCTTGACCTGGCATCCTGCTCGCAAAAAGTCGGCAATCTTGGAGATGGGCACAAAATACCCAATGTGGGGCCGTCCTGTGGGCGCCGTCCCCCAGTACAACTTGAGGTCCCGCGTCTGCAGTACTTCACGCACCCGGTCTTCGCCAAGCATTTCTTGCAGGTTACGGCTGATCAGCGCCACTTTGGCATCGACGCTCAGATCGTTGCCTGTCGTCACCTTGAGCTGCTCGAGCTCCGATGCCATTTGAGGAACGTCTTGGTTGGTCATGGCGGCAACGCTACAAGCTCTTGCAAAATAAAATGTGCCAGCAAAAAAATAAGTTTGGTCAAAAGAAGAATGGTGTAGGCCCCCTGAGCGAATGCACTCTATTGGTACCCATAGGCACAGCAATGCAGTTCAGTGTGGTTAGTTGCGGGCAGCGCTGGCGCTGCACGGTTCAAGGGTCCCTGTAATGAATCATCACGCTTAAGCCTATAAAATTTGCCGTGTCATGTCCCTCCATAGCAGCGCCCGAAAAGTTTCTCGGAATGAGCTACCACGGCCTAACGTAATTAGCCATTTAAATCATGTGACTAGTCCGTTTGTTGCAGCGACGACGGCCTTGGCCTTCATCCAGCTCACTGATTTTGGGCCTAATGGGCGGAGCAAGGCGGCACCTTGCGCCTTAGACCCTCCTAAACACATCCAGTTCTTGACAGTAATTGGTTTATATAGGCTATTGATGGAAAAAGGCAGTAATGGACCACCCTGGAGTGGAGCGAAAAAAAAACACACACACGGAAATTTGGACGTACAATAGACTAGGAACCAGCGACTACCATTAAAAATAAAGGCACGACCAACAAAGTCTGGCCCAATGGTATCATCTTTACTCGGTCAACTGATGAGGCTTGGGGGTCCGAAACAAGTGGCGCAGCGCGGCATAGGCGCCCAGGGTCAGAACTGCAAACATGGCTACGGTTACCATGACTGGTCCCAACAATGAGCGTGCTGGCAGTGGCGGTGAAGGCACCCGAGACTCGGCCACAGTAGTGCGTGCAACGAGTTGCACTCGATGTGGTTCACCTCGCACTTCTTCCAGTAACCATAGGATGTTGGGTTGCCCGGGAGGACTAAGCCAGTCCTGGGGAACGTGGTAATACCGCTGGGATGGCTTCCCGCAATCCACGCGGCACTTTTCATCGGGGTTGAACCATCCAGCGTAGTCGCACGACTGGCATCGGGGCGTGTCGGGGGTTTCACCAGCAATCAGCCAGTACCGACCCAAGTGGTGACCATTAAGCACGGCAAATCCCTTGGTCATTGATGCCAAATCCAACGCCAGTGGCGGAAGCGAGGCCAGGTCCAGTGAGGCATCCAGCGTAAAAGTCAAGCGGTGCCAAGTCAGCGCCCGTTGCGCAATCGCTGGCATGGCCGAGGGGAGAGACCAGGCGTGTCCCGGCAGCACTTTGGGAACAATGGGTTCTAGTACCTCGTGAGCCATACTCTGGTGCACTTCGCCAGCCAAACCAACCAAATGACCCCAAGTGCTGTGCGTCAAATCGCGGTCACCCAAGTGCACTGTGCCAAGGAGCCCACGGCGGTAGGCTTCCATATGCTTTTCCCCATTGGTCCAACCCATGGTAATGACCAGCAGCTGCAGCGTGTGCACGGATGATCCACCAGGGGACGCAAATACTTTCTCGGGCAAGGTAATGGCCACTTGTGACGAACCACGCTCCATGGCAACGAATTGACCGTCGACATATACTGCCACCACGTCGTACACGTCAGTCAGCACCAGCGGGCCCAGCGGTAAATCAGCCTGGGTCACAGTAATGTCCGTCACGTACCACGTGTAATCGGTGGTGTCGTTGGTTAAGGCAAGCTGGTCCAGAGGCTGTGCGTTTTGGGTTGGGCAAGCCTGGCGCGACGGCGGAATGGGTTCCGGGTACGATATGATAACTGGGTCCATGGTATAGGCTGGTGGAGCATCAGGGGTAAGACCTGGCAGTGCCGTGAATTCCAAGCGCGACGCTGGGTACGAAGGGTTGATGTCCGATGAGGTGTATAGCCACTGCAAGCCCTGAGGACCTCCCCCGGCCATGATCATCACTGACCAGCGTGGTACGACCAAACTTTCGCCTTCAAACACCACTGACACGGACTTGTGTTCGTCGGCATTCACCAGGAAGGCCAAGCTGCCTTCATGGCTCAGGTCACCGTACACATAGGCTTCTTGGCCCGAATCGCCGAGTGCGATCGGTTGAGGAACGGGGTGGTCCACCAAGGCATCCTGGTACTGCAGAAGCACCTGGTGCAGGCGCTGCAGATGGTGGTATTTGGGGTAACGAGCCAAACCATACTCATCCAGCATCACATCGTAGTCATACGAGGTCATGATCATGGGTCCCGTAGACCGGCCAAAGTTGGTCCCACCGTGCCACATGTAGTAGGCGTGGTAGCTGCCGCCCGCGGCGAACCAGCGCGCTACGGCGTAGGCAATGTCTTCCACGGGCCGAGTAGGGCGGGCCTCGCCCCAGCGCTGGAACCATCCGGGCCAGTTCTCGGTCCACATTCCTGGGAACTTGGGGTAGTCGCTAAAGAACTTGGGCAAGTACTGGTGGCAGTAAAAATCGTTGTGGGTAGGGATGATGTAGGGCACCTTGGTAAATTGCCGGCACATTATCCACGGCACGGTCGAGTTTAAGCTATGGGCAAATTCGCCGCACCATTGGGCAAACCGGTGGCCGTCTTCGCCGTACATCCACTCGTAGTTGCCGTATTCGTTCTCCATCTGCATCATGATAATTGGTCCTCCCTTTTCCGGCATATAGTCCGCCGCAAGGTCCACCACCTTGTGCACGAACCGCGCCATTTCGCGTTGAAACGGCTCGTTCCAGGTGCGAAAGTGAATACCGGGCACATGGCGCAGCCACTCAGGGAATCCACCATACTGCCATTCACCGCACACGTAGGGGCCGAGACGGAGGTTCACAAACAGTCCGTGCTCCTTGGCCAGTTCCAGGAACAGGGGCAGGTTGCGGTTGTCCGTGCTAAAGTCCCAGTCCCCGCGCTGCCGCGGCTCGTGGTGGTTCCAGAACACGTACGTCTCGATAACATTGATGCCTGCTGCCTTGGACTGCTGCATTAGCGCTGGCCACATGGCCGGGGTGCTCCGTGGGTAGTGGATACACCCCGCAATTAGCAGACGCCGCTGGCCGTTGATGGTGATGGCGCGCGGTTCGACGCCCACAGTATAGGGGCCCTGCGGGTAGTCTAGAGCACTACTTTCCACAGTCTTGCTATTAAACAAGCGCAGGGACGACGAGGCGCGGTGGGTTGCGCCAGGCAGCAACTGCACGAAAGCCCAGACCACAGCCATGGCCAGCCCCAGCGCCAAGCACCGGCGTACCCAAGGACGCCCATCGCCACTCGATTGCCCCATATTTGCTCAAAAACACAAACACCGCCGCCAAGCGAGCGAGTGCGCAGGTGGTGTGCCAAAGCTGCTGCAACGGAACAGCAATTGAAAAAAGGGGAACTTTAGGTTTTGTTGTCCACACCAGCTTACCACGCGACACTGGATACGAGTAAGAGCAGTAAAACAAGCAAGGACGGATATGTACAAGGGAAGGCCTTGGTGGTTTAAGTAGTTGTGGTCACCCCGCCTCTGCAACGCCAAAACGCCCTGGCGGGGGTTTGGTCACCTGGCAGTTCTGCCTAATCTAACGGCAGTCCAGCGTGCGAATCCAGCTCCTCAAACCAGACGGGTAGCAGCAATTCGCTGCATCGTTGTCTCCCTGCCAATGGCTAGTGATTGTGCGAAGACCCACGGCAGCGTGACCACGCCGACTGTTTGGAGACAATCACCAATGCACTGCACATTCGGTGCTATTCTCTCGCAATGCCACCCCTGGGCGTCTGTCATCTCCCAAAACTGCGACTTTAATAAGCTCTGCGCGCACAGGCAGAATCGACAGTTATCACCCCCTGAGGTAACCAGTAAAGCATTGATCATAGTGTGCTGTGTACTCCTATGGCTTCCGTTTATTCGCGGCGCTTGCTCCATAATTCATAGCGCCAGGCCGTGGCTGTTATCTTGAGCCTCCTAGGCACGCCAGAGACATGCAGTTTTGTGACCAGCCTTGGTAACTCCCTTGGTCCAGTACAAGTTAAAAATTGTTCCAGCCATCCTGGCTGTTGAAGATACCATCTTGAGGATCACCCATGGTATTGAAGCCATTGTCCTCGGGCTCATCGTCTTCTTTGAGTTTGATCTGCATTGTACCTAGTTTGTCTTGTAACACACGAACCGCTCCCGTAAACACCTGTTCAGGTGGTAGTGAGCCGACCGTCTATGGCAGTAGGGGGAGGAGGAGGTCAGCCGCACGTAATCAACATTGCACAAGGCAGGCTTATTAATGTGACGGCAAGGTCAGGGCAAAGCAATCAATGCCAATGGTCTAACCTCAACGAACGGGACAGGCATTGCAGTGGGCAAACAGTTCGCTAGATTGGCTCGCCATTGACTTACCTCTACCCGAAAATAGAATCGGCTGGGCTCGACCTTGTAGTCAAAAGTAGTGTCACTGGGTTCTTCCGCTGCGTTGTGTGATAGGGGCCATTCGGTTGCCGGATCCTCTTCCACCCAAAGGTGCGTATGCCGCATGTGGTTATGCGGATCGTACTCAAACCCAATGGCACTGACTGGACTCCATTTGGCATGCTCCTTGGCCACGCCCTTTTTGGCCAGACAGTTGACCTTGATCTCTTGGCCCTTGCGCAGCTTAACAATCAATATACCCTGATCATCAGGATCTGTCCACAGACACAATACCCAAAAAAAAGATTGATAACATGCGTATATCGAATCCAATCAGCATACGTAAATCTACCGAATGGTGGCACATTTGCCGGTGGATGGGTTCAACACCATATTTTAGGGCCAATGGCCCAACAAGTACTAGCGAGTTACCTGACAGCACGGGCAAAACTTTGGGGTCGCTGCTCATCAAGTCTCGGCTGGTCACCTCCAGCGTTCGGTCCTCGGTGCACTTGACATTGAGAGTGAGCTCAACCGTGCAGTTTTCGCAGGCTTGAATGCAATTGCAGTCACGGGTGTATTTCATGCGATCGGCGTTGATACTTTGAAGAGGGATCATGCCCAGCCGATGGGCCAAAAACTCGTCCGCTAGCACCGAGGTGTTGCTTTCAATCTGAACAATATCGATGGCTATAAAAGATGATAGCAACCAACGCTGTCCATACTTACCACCGGAATAAGAATCAAACAAATAGCCGACTGCGACTGGTATCCCTTGCCAATATATAGACTGGCGACATTCCAATGGCTCCAAAATGCCAACTTTCTTTCTCTCTAAAACTAAATGCCTCAGGCTGAATTGCCCCGACAACCAGCACTTACCAATAGTTGGTACCTCGGCGATCATCGCCCGTCGAAGTGAATTGGCCACACTATTAACAAAAAGACATTAGGTGTCCAATGCATTAAACCAGACCCAAAGTGTCAATAGGTGCGGGCTAAATCGAAGCTTGTGCGTCCTATTGACCATAATGGTTAAAAGTCCTTTTTTATGCGTCAGCACCATAGTGATTGCAGCCCTGTCTTGGGCGCTGGCACGTTAAACACCATGCCTGGTTGTAGGGCTAGTTCCTGGTACCTGAGGTCAGTATTGGATAACACGAAATCAAGGACATCGTCGGTGATCTCGCGAATGTGTATTTGGGGCTCATCGGCACCTGGGGCCAGCGCCGAATCGTAGGCATTAAACGCCATGGCGAGCTCAGACGAAAAGGGTTAAGCACGGGCACCAATTGTACCGGTTTACCAATGCGGTGCTGGTAAAACCAAACCGATGAGCACCAGGTGAAGCCGGCAAAAAAATACAAAAATGCAACACCACGGCAATTATAAATACTACGAATGTGCTGAAGAAAAACTTAGCGCTTGGTATACATGCAGTGGCATGCTCACTCATCTAGTACCTACTGCTCATCCACCAGCGGATGCCATCCGGTTTGGTACACCACGATGCTGGACTGAACCAGTGTCGCAAACCATGACTGGGTCACATGACAATAAGGGTGCCCTGCTGCACGCTCACAAATATCAGAGTGCGCCACACTTGGTTTATTGTGAATTTCGCAGGACAAGAGGGTAGTAGGCTAGCCTAACTATGAGGCCAGCTACAGCAAGCAGAGCGTAACTCTGCCCACTGCGGAAAGAAAACAAAATATTCGCAGTTTCTCACCAAGCAAAAAATTGTGAAAACAGTGAAAAACAACAAGTGTCACCAATCTGGGGGAGCGCGTCTACTGGCTATTGCCGGTGCCCAGGTTTAGCAGTAGGTTGGATCCACCACTGGGGATATATGTCACATTGCGAGCATTGGCCAAGGTACCAGCAATTGCCTTGGATGCCTCGATTCGACGGAACTGCACCAGACCAGGGCCGGCCTTTTGCAGGGAGTTGGAGATGGTTTCGGCCGCAATGGCTTCGCCTTCAGCGCGAATGATGGCAGCTTGCTTCTCCTGCTCGGCACGTTCAACCACAAACCGAGCACGCTCAGCCTCTTGCTGGGCAATTTGCTTTTGCTCCACGGCGTTGGTAAACTCGCGGCCAAACGTCATGTGTGTAATCGACACATCCTCCAGCAAAATATTGAATTCTCGGGCCCGCTTGACCAAATCTTCACGAATACGCGACGACACCACCTCACGCTGGGTAATCAGTTCGCCCGCATCAAACTGCGCTACCGTCGCCTTGAGCACTTCGTTACCGATAGAGGGCAGCACGCGCTCATCGTAGTCCAGCCCTAAATTCTGGTAAATCACCGGAAGTTTGGCCACGTCGGGGCGATGCAGCACACGCAAGGTGAGGCTCACCATCTGCATGTCCTTGGATCCTGTCGTCGTTGAAATATTGCGGGGCTTGGTGCGGACGTCATAGATCACCGCCTTTTGAAGCCACGGCACCAGAAAATGCGTTCCTTCCTCCACCACGGTCGACTTGACGCCCTGTAGACGGTCAAAGATTACCGCGCGCTTTCCGCCCGTGACTGAATAAAGCGATAAATTACGGAGCCAGTGGATATACAATTAAAAAAAACGACAAAACTAGAGGTCTATGGGTTAGCCCTTGAAGCAAAGGAGATGCGTCGCAATGGATTCTGGGTTACGTTGACCAAAGTCACAACTAGAATGAAGAGCTCGCTTGCCCACAGCGAATTGATTGGTCCGCAAACATGAAAAAGTGCGATAGCACTGAAAGACTTTGCCGAGGGGGTTTGCATGACAGACAAGGGCGCTTACCATCGTATATAGCCGCCTGCGCTCCCATTGCGGCGATGCCCAAGGGAATGATCGCCTTGGATAATTTATCGAGAATAGCCGACATGGCAACGGTGTAGATTCGGTGAGATCAAACACAACAAGATTACAACAGCACTGTCAAAGACTAGATCAATAGACCGTTGGCTAAGGATCTGTGGATACTTTTTAGCTGACATGCGATCAAAGGCAAGGCGTGGCCAGCAGGAGCACTGGCGGGGCTGATGCTTCAGGCTGGCCGCACAGGGATCAAAACTGACTGGCGAAAGTCCTACGTAAGCCTTGGTGGGACAAAAAAGGTTGGATGGCGGCCCACCCAGGCACTAGCTAATCTTGCACACACACACAGTAAACGTTTGCTTTCAAATTTTAGGACCTAACTGTTGACCTACATTAACATATATATATACATATATATATTGGAGAACTGGCCAGTGTACTCGGCTAGGTGGTCACTGACCGATGATGGTGTACTTCGATTAAATGTTCGTTGCTATAGCCCACCATGATCAGGGTGAGACAATGAAATATTAGCCAACGGAGCATAAAATCACCCAAGGGTTTATTGGTTGCTACTCTAAATATGATAACTGCTGGAAGTGTAAAAGCTGCTAATGCCATTTTACCCACACTAAGCCACCAAGAAGGGATCACGAGATGGCACCGTTGCCAAACCCAGCACGAGGAAGGAAACAAAGAACCAAAAAAACAGCAGCGGCATCCGCTGGCTCCGTGAAGGCAGCACAGGGATGGCAGAGAACTGCAAGCCTAATTGGGCATTGCCGGTACTGGGGTCGTGGGCCGACGAGAGTTGCGCTTGGTCAATCTAATCCGACCTTTCGTGCGCTCCAGCCTTGGTGTTCAGGTAGGCATTGCGCTTCTTGGCCCACGAGTAGACCATGAAGAATCCGACGGCTGGGGGCGCCACATACATGACCTGCGCTGACACACGGCGAATAACGTTGTAAAATCCCTTTTTCAGGACGCCGGCAAAGACACGTTGTTCATAAGGCGACAAGCGGTAGCTGACAATGCCCACCTGCTTGGGACCGCCCAGATTTCCAAACACGGCTTCGCCCATAATGCAAGTCTAGTTGATAGTACTTTGGCGCGCAATTGTGCTAAAAAAGAAAAAAATAAGCGGATAAATAAAAAAGGGCTGTCAATGCAGATATTACTACAGCTCAGGATCAGAGGTTGGGCAGACCAGCATAGATTCCACTCTGGGAATAATCCAAGCGACGACGATCGATGAATAACAGCTGAATGGAGGCAGCCACAGCGCCCTTTCTACGCTAGCACAGCCTAGTGGTGGCCAGCGTGAGCTCCCCAACCGATGGGACCAGTTTCTTCCGGGCAATAATCCCATCTAACGACCTCAAGGTAACCAGGCTCATATGTCACGTGTAAAGCGTTGGGCGAGCAAAGAAGGACTGGCGCGATTAAATGAGGGTGTTAGCGCTGATCTTAAAAGAAACGCTACAGGGCATAGCTGCCTGCCAGCTTGGCCAACTTGTGCTGCACCCACGACTAAAGGTGTATGGAAAATGACTCTATTGGGCACCATTTATTGTACAGTAGCCCCATATCAATGGGCATGTTATTTAGTTATGTATAGCCTACCGAGCTCAACCCTGGAGTGAGGCCCGCCATGCCAAGCTGGGCTTGTCCAACAGCCCCCCATAGCAAAGGGTCGATGCCGACAATCCACAGCGCACAACACCTGTATCGTTGACCGCAGGGCACTAGAAGAGCACTCGGCGGCCGTACTTCGTTCCAAAGACCGCCATGGCAATGCACGCAGCCACAAAACCGCCAAACCGCATTGCAGCACGATGAAGGATCCGTCGTTCTTCCTCGGGCGTTCGAAAAGAGGCATAAATAGCCCGAAAGTTGGGCAGGGGCATGGTGGTAGGCTATGGTTGCAGTTGGAAAAAAATATACAAAATAAATACGTGAGGTTCACGGTCAGCGAGTTACCCATGCCCAATGGCCAATTGATCAGCAGCAACCAATCGGCAAGCCATAGGGTTGTGCCCAGCGAAATAAACAACCATTGAAACGCACCAGACCTGTGGTATGCAATAGCGAATCTCAGTGGGTCCGGTGGGACGCTAAGGTATCCTTGGGTAAATGTCATGCCCGTTGAGCGTCAAGGCCGCCATCGGCGATCGATAATACGACTTCAGCGTGTTAGCACGTGACTGCACCTCTTCTGTTGAAATTGAGTAGCATCCAAAATAGAATTGTTAGATCCATCCCCATTTATTGGCTGTAAACGCTGGTCCTTTAAAACAGGACCGACTTAACCAGGACCAACAAGGACAGTAGATACTAGGTTTGGGCGATGACATCGTGCATGACTAAAACCGTGGTAACTAACTTAATTGATAGTAGGCAGCAGTTTAATACTGCACTGCTAATAATAATGCTTTGGCCAGGCAGGTCAGGGCTGCACCGCCATAGCAGCTCATCCTGCCCAATTAGGGCCTAGCTGGCTAGGCAGCCAATAGTGACTGCCTAGCCAGGTACTGCCCATTGCGTGATAGTACCATTGTGCATGTGTCTACCCATTTATTGTCAGTAGAAAAGTAATCACTCAGACGCTGGGCATAATATGATAACTTCCAATCAATAAATCATTTAGGGAATTATGGGTAGTGAGTGACGAACAAAATACCCTTCAAGGTTGGTGGCTAAAAGGCCCAAATGGCAATTTTGCCATCCAAGCCACTGGTAGAAAACTCACACTTGCCAGCTCCAGGACTCAGCGGACGCAGCGAACTACACCAACCCAGGCCATATTCCCCATTCATAATGCATCATGCATCGAGGGTGAATATCATGGCCCCTCTCAGCGTTACTCAGTCAGCTAAAAACTTCACCGAGACCCAGATCATGAGCTTCTAAAACCAACTGTTTCTGCTGCTTGAACTATTCCCTGCTGCCTATACCAATCTTGGAGACTTACGTGATAGCATTCTGATGCACATATTTCGCATCAGGCTTGAGGCCAGCGCTTCCATCCGAACCGACATCTGACGACTGCTGGGCACGAGAGTCCATTTGCCGAAACATGTTAAAGGCACTATTGGTGGCCATCTTCGGCGCCTGGTGCATGCCCTGACCCTGGTCCAACGACTTGCCCATGACCCAAGTGGGAGCACCCGGGTTCGTAGTATTGCTCGACGCTTCGCCATCGGTGCGGACAAAAAGCACTGGGGTGCAATCGTGCCCTGCCGCAATGACCTGCGTCTCCGAGGCCCAGGTCAACGACACAAACGGTAGGCGGTTGGTTCGCACGTGGGCAATCTGCCCCGATCCCGGGTACGCCATCGAAACGCTCGAGTCGTGACCGCTCCACGCCAATGCATCGCCACTGGGCGAGAAAGCGACTCCATGGACCCAGCCACTGTTGGGGTTGGCGTACTCTGCACACACCGTATTGAACGGCAGCTTCTCACCCCACACCGTTGGCGCCGGTTTCTTATCCACACCCTTAATAAACGCCGAAAACACCCGGGCTTTCATATCAGCAGACCCGGCGGCCAGCAGTACATTGTTGGGATGCCACGACAGGCACAATACCGTTGATGCAATGGGCTTCTTCAGGTGCTTGGAGACCCACCAGTCACTATCCTCGCCAAAATAGCACACCGAAATACACCGGGACCCGCTGGCCACCGCAAACTTGTCTTCATGGGGGCTCCACCGCACAAACGTTGCGGCACGGTTGATACGCAAATGGACCAGTGTTGGCTTCCACCCCTGACCGTCAAACGTCCACACGTATGCATTCTTATCCTGTGAACACGTTACAATGCGGTTAGTTTGGTGTGCCCAGTCGATGCCCGTGACCAGCAAATCGTGTTCGTCCAACGTGTGCTCCAGCTCCCAGCCAGTCGCAGTGTTGGCCTGACGGTAGATGTGCACCACATTACTATTAGGGCACACCGCCACCTCTACCTCGTTGATTCCCATTAGGCCAGTGACGATTGAACGGGATTAGTAATAGCTTTTATGGAGCTCAGGCATGAGCTGCCGGATGACGATGTATAGCACACCATTACCGAAGGAGCTCGCAAACAAGGTGATGACTTACTGGAGCGGTCGCTGTTGAACGCGTGGGCGGTCACGCAGAACGGGAAGGAATATTGGTTCAGAACGGCCATGGCTCAATGGAACAAGGGGGATACAAGTGAGAAGAGGCAAAACAATTAGGAAAAAAACGGCACGTCGAATACAGAGATGACACTGGATGTAATGGACAAATCTTACGCAAGTCAGTCAAGCGTCCAACGGAATGCCAAGTCGTCCTAGTCTCAGAACGCCTGGCCGAGCCTCGTCAGTTTTTTCCTTGCTGGCGGCTCAGGGCAACCCTTTGCTTGATGTGAGTTGATGCAGAGGCATGTCCCTAACCCAACCACGGTTACCAACGAGTCAGGTAAATTTAAAAACTGCAGAGTCGAGGGTCACTGATGTGTTACTACGCTGCTTGGGCGTCAGAACGCTCAAAGTATCGCTTATCCTTTTTGGTGCAGCGCTACTTCAACGCCAAGACATTGAAAGACCAGGCACTAGCGCCCTGCAGCGAGCTGATGGGCGTTCAGGCCTGCGCTTGCGTATCACAAAAAGGCAAGAGCAGAGGCTACACACGCTAATAAGAGCCATCGCATGCTAGCCAGAGTAAACATTACCACCATGGTGTCAACATTTACCAACTCGCCACTACCAACAGTTGTGGATGCAACTTTGCCTCTCTGCCCTGTATGTTTAGGGTTAAATCAACGCCAACGGAAGCGGGCTGCCACGGTTGCCAATTAAGTACAAGAATCAAAGCACACCCCACAGATGTTTGAGTTGCAGCTGCAGCTATCCGTGGTGATGGTTACCCGAGTGCACACGTTCCATCTGTGGTTGCAGGCCCAGTTACCATACAGCGTTATTTCGCTTCCTGACCTTAAACTCCTCATTAGGTGCGCCCTGTGAGTGGTGCTGGCACAGACGCTGGGGCTGCCCTGCCAACCAGAAAGCAAATTAGCCATTTGCCTAGCATTCACACACCCTGCGTTGACCCACGAGTGCGCTGCCCTGTGGCCATAAACTGCTGCATCTAACCAGAATAACGTTGGTCAGCCCAAACACGCGCAAAGGCCCATGACGCTTGACACGGTGTTGGCCCAGCTGAAGCGCTTGACTGGGGACAAGTTGAAGTAAGCCGGGCTCTTCCCTCCTCCGCCGGTGACTGAGCCATGCGCCTTGCACGATGTTGGCTTCCGCCACGACTCGCTGTACCTGGCTGGTCGGTACAACAAGTATGCCCGTGATATTAGCCAGACCCCGTTTGCAGCAGATGGGCGGCAATTGACACAAGCATCAGTGTTGGAAATCACTGGCCAGCCCGCCCAGCTGGTATTCAAAGCCGACGAGGTCAAGTTCGTGGCATCAGGGCGCAAAGACATGGACGTGCGCATGCTTGGCAACGGCCGCCCCTTTTACCTGGAGCTGCTCAACCCCAAGCAGGCAGCAGTAACTGCTGAGGCACTTGATGACTTGGCCAAGGCCACCAACCAGGTGCCCCAAGTCCAGGTGAGGTCGCTGTGCTTGGTGGCCAAGGCGGACGCTTGTCTGATTAAGGGCGGGGAGGAGAGCAAGGCCAAGACATACTCGTGCCTTGTCTGGACCGAGCAGGTACTCACTGACGCGGTGCTGGCCAAGCTTGCACCACTGTTCAAGGCCTTTAACATTCAGCAGCAAACACCGCTACGTGTGCTGCACCGGCGGGCCCAGTTGAGGCGGCCCAAACACATCCACGGCATGTCAATTACGCCATTGGCAGACCACTTTGTGAATGTCACGCTGTGCACCGAAGCTGGAACCTATATCAAAGAGTTCATCCATGGTGACTGCGCGCGGTCGACGCCCAGTTTTGCCCAGATGATTAGCTGCAGGGCGGACCTGTTGGCGCTGGACGTGGTGACGGTGGACCTGCAGTGGCCTCCCAGTGCACGAATGGCGGCAATAAAAAAGCGCCCGGGCCCATGCGTCGTGACAGGCAGCCACACACATGTCTCCTACTCGCTGCCTGTTTGTCTGCTTGAATTCGTGTTCAGTGTTTTACGAAGCAAAAGTGCCGCTGGTGCCACCGCGGCTTAAAACAGTGACACTGAACAACAAGCACCCTGCGCTGTGAATGTCTGTATACCAACTATTCCTTATTCCCGGTGTTTATCTTCTTACCATGAAGTATGCAAAGGAATGCCAGAAAGAAAGACTGCTAGGCAATGCGCATCACAGGTTCCATAGGCTCCATAGCCAGGTTAAGCGCCTGGATAGTCCACCCTTTGTGCCTAGAAGTTTGGCCTTTCTTCATGCGAGGTCCCTTCATTTTGCAGGAAAAAGTGACTAGCATTATTCACCTAGGCTAAGGCGACAGCAGGCCACAGCTTTACTTCTGCTAGCCATCTGTTGAATATAAAAGGAGGCTCCCTGGGTCTAGACTATAGATCTTTCCCTAACTTTATTCATACAATCTTTATTGCTCATATACTTTACTATATGATTTGCCAAAATGTAGTCATCCACACCCACCAAGCCTTATACCAGGCCAAGCAGTGGCTTAAAAAAGCCCGCACTGGCCTCAAGTCTGTGATCTTCCTTGAAGCATAATAATTGCTTGAAGCCAGCATTGTTATAGTGTTAGCTTAATGGGATACATAGACTGTTAATATGCTATTGTTTTTGCTACAGCCAAAGGCCATTTTGCACCAGGCCAGGTGACTGCTCTCCACTAAGAAAAATTTGGTGGCCACAAAGCATTGTCACACTGGCACACTCTGCCCATAGATGCGAGTTCCTGGTGCTGCCAGGCCCTAGGTAGACTCTCCTAGCTGTTTGTAGTCGTTGCTACATATTTGGTTGCTTATTTAAGCAGATGTACTGAATAGCATATTGTTTTTCCATTTAAAAGTTGTAGCGCAATTATCAATAAAGTAGCATTTTAGTTTGTCACAAATTAGCGGCCGAGAAGAGCCTTCAACAAGTAGATTGAAATAAGGATGGGTATTTATTGGAAGCATGAGTGGTGCAGACTGCGGGGCCTGACTCTACTTAAATAGGCTCATCCTTCTAGGCCAGGCCTGACTGCGCAGCCATAGCAGCTCACCTTGCCCAATTAGGGCTTGGCTGGCTAGGCGGCCCTGACTGGCTGCCTTGGCCCATTGGGCGACAAGTTGAAGCAAGCTGGGTTCTTCCCTCCTCCACTGGTGACTGAGCCATGCGCCTTGCACGACGTTGGCTTCCGCCACGACTCGCTATACTTGGCTGGTCAGTACAACAAATGCGCCCGTGATATTAGCCAGACCCCGTTTGCAGCAGATGGGCGGCAATTGGCACAAACGTCGGTGTCGGAAATCATTGGCCAGCCCGCCCAGCTGGTATTCAAAGCCGACGAGGTCAAGCTCGTGGCATCAGGGCGCGAAGACATAGACGTGCGCATGCTTGGCAGCGACCACCCCTTCTACCTGAAGCTGCTCAGCCCCAAGCAGACAGTGGTAGCTGCCAAGGCACTCGACGACTTGGTCAAGGCCATCAACCAGACTGAGCAGATGGCTGGCTGCAGGGCGGACCTGTTGGCGCTGGACGTGGTGACGGTGGACCTGCAGTGGCCTCCCAGTGCATGAGTGGCGGCAATAAAAAGCGCCCAGGCCCATGCGTCGTGACAGGCAGCCACACACATGTCTCCTACTCGCTGCCTGTTTGTCTGCTTGAATTCGTGTTCAGTGTTTTACGAAGCAACAGTGCCGCTGGTGCCACCGCGGCTTAAAACAGTGACACTGAACAACAAGCACCCTGCGCTGTGAATGTCTGTATACCAACTATTCCTTATTCCCGGTGTTTATCTTCTTACCATGAAGTATGCAAAGGAATGCCAGAAAGAAAGACTGCTAGGCAATGCGCATTACAGGTTCCATTGGCTCCATAGCCAGGTTAAGCGCCTGGATAGTCCACCCTTTGTGCCTAGAAGTTTGGCCTTTCTTCATGCGAGGTCC
>JANBQA010000250.1:0-19833 GCA_027576955.1 Dimargaris xerosporica
GTGTAATAACGGGGAAGTGTGAAGTCAGTACAAGAAAATCAAGTACAATATACTGTAGTCTATGTTGTACTAATTGGTCAGTGAGTGAAAATAGGCACTTTAGTTCATTGTGATGGTGCAGCATAGTACCCGGGTCGCCGTGGGGTTGATTGCAGTACGGTTTTGTCTGATACCGCTTACTTGCAGTATCGACGTATTTATCCTATTACTATAAACACCACCGAGCATGCCTGTGTGCTTACGGTTGCGACAAGCTGGCATGATTTATTCCCGCTGTTAAAATAGGTGTATGGCAACCTTTGTACACAAAAATCACCGCTAGCATGTGCAGGATACTGGTTGTTACCAGCACTGGGGAGTGGCAAATAAAGTTCACATAGAAAATACATCATTCGGCGGTACAGAGAGTCAAGGGACACGCGTGCATCTACCTTATCATTCATCAAGCAAAATAGCGCGAATGCTGCGCTGCCTCTGTTTTGATATACCAATCAGCTCCAGGTAAAGTTCGGTGGACCCATATGTAGAATGGATGTGCTGCAGCACCGATGCCATGGCTTCTGGAGGCGCTTCGGCAAAGGATGAGGGCATCCCTGTGCCCTTCATATCACGCTTGATTTCTTCGGCCATCCCGCACAGACCCACGCTCGTCTTGGCGTAGTCATCAACGATAAGGGAGTCGTGAACACCTAAGAGCGACAAGATCAGGGCAACAACAATGCCCGTGCGATCCTTGCCGTGCGTGCAATGCACCAAGATTGGGTAGTTGGCTCGTTTGCTAAAGAGTTTGATCACGCGCGCAATCTCCTTGCCCGAATAGCTTAGCAGCCCCTTGTAGAACCCCGCAAGCCCTAGCCCAGCAAAAATCTCCCGACCTACCGTGTCTAGCAGCTCTTCCTTCATTCCTCGCAGCTGGAAGTAAGCTAGTTTGGTTCGGGTTGTCCAACTCGATGACCGCCAGATAAACCCATGGCGAAAGCGAGAACTAATTAGGTTGATGTTGTACCGTTGCTGGTTGGGGCGCAGAATTGAACTTCGCCGGTCCCGTGCTAGGTCGGGCATGGAAAAGTAGTTGCGGTCTAATTTCAGGTCCTTGTCCGAATCTATATCCGAATCGCCCGTATCGATTCCGCTAGTCGGTGGCCCAGCGGTGGATGCATGATTTGAGGTTTGGCTGCTGGGGCTTTCGCTAATCTTGAAACTCTCTAGATCGGAAGCAAGGCCCGTGGTATTGGATGGTGCTGGAGAGGAAGGCAGGTTCAGTGCTTTGGGCTTGTTTTTAGGCAGCGCTCCGGGAATTCGATCGAGAAGCCGTGGCTTCTTGCCATCAACGTATCGGTCATAGCCTGGGCAACTGATGGGCGTTGGCGTAGCAGACGAGCCATCCGCCAGGGACTCGGTGGATTGGCAGGGCGTGGTGTGGTGCGAGCTTCCACTGTCGGATAAATAGCCACCGAGTGCCGTGGCTTCGACCAGTGGAAATGACGTGTACCAAACGTTTTCTTCAGCTTCGTTGCCTTCGATATCAGAGCGAAGGTCGATAATAGTCTTAATTTTAAGCTGGACCGAAATCTCTTCCACATCCTTGGTCGACGCGCGGTCTAAATAGATAAAGGAAAGGGATAAAGAGAAAGAAAAAAAGCATTTTTAGCCATATCCAGTGTTCGATATGCCATATAGTAGTGTAAATTTCATACAGCTAGTATCACAGCGTCAGTGGCATGGCTCATCACAGAAGCATGCTAAAAAATGAACCGGGAGGCTACCAAAGCCAGCAAAGTGTGACTGGGCCTTAGGGCGTACCTGGCCGAGCAGAACGAAACAGCATGTTCTCTCTGACGAGCGGATGCTTGAGGTCGTTGAACGTGGCCCGGGACAAGGAGTCGTTGATTGAATGCGACACGTCTCGAAAATTGCAGATCTTGTCAAACGTGTAAAATACGCCCTGAGGCGACTTTTTGCCCGCCATGGCCGAAACGACGCTGTGTGTTGTGTCACCCTAGCCTGGGTTTGCGCGTGGTTAAGCGCTCGCCTTGCTGTGACTGGCACCAATTGCCCAGAGTTCCGCGCACCGCACTGATGTGCAATCGACAAAGCAAGGGACCGGGCGCAGCGAGAAGGACTGGAGTTTGGCGACAAAAAATAACAGTGTTTTTGCACAGAGAGGTGGCAGGGAGTGAAAATAGCGCAGCGTTGTGTGTGGGATTCGAATAAAGCAGAGACAGAAAGACAGCCAGGCGCTAAAATGCTAACGGTCAGTGGGCATGAGACACTAGGGGCCACATGCTCAATTTTAGGCACACAAGCAATGCCGAGCGCCTCGACTGTCGCAGACGGGCGGGCTCGAAACACGTCACTCGGTTCGGATACCAACGCACTGTTCTACCGTTACTGCCTTGCAGTAATTTGGAGAAAAAAAAGAGAGACGAGCAAGCAATAAATTAGCCCTAAATGCTTGGAGCCAACAGCGCATCCGCGCAATAAAGCGGAGACCGTGTTTTGTATCTTTGCTGGTGGTTGAGCGAGGCTGGGGAGTGTTGTGCCTCACGACAACCAACCACACGTGCGTGGTGTGCCAGAGTCGGCAGATAATGAAGAGGTCCCTAGTAATAGGGTGCTTGGTGGCTGAATGGAATGGACTGGGCCTTCTGCGTAGCACGAGACTTATAGGCCTGATTTTTTTCTGTACGCACCAAGGGCACCTTTTATTTAGTGGCCAGTGTTCTGGGACAAGATGAAGAAAAAGCATATGCTGTTGGGGAGCTGTATGTTAGCGGCATTCTCGGCTCTCCACAACGTCAACGCAACGTTGGGTTGCGCGAACCAACTGGCTGATGGACAAGAATGACACTGCCAAGTGTTGTGCTGACCAATTAGTCCACCCTAGTGCTTCGCAATCGGCCAGCGGAAAGGCCTCGTTCCAAACCGAATATACGCCAAGGCAGCAGGGCCTTTGGCATGGGGTGAAAAAGAGCAATAAAGGGGTTGGGACTTGGATGGTGGGCGTGTACTGGGGCTAGTGCAGACCCGATTGGTGTGGGCAAGTGGCAGCAGATCGCCGTCGCCACTCTTAACCTGTTTCTTTTTCGCGAGCGGCAACCAGTAGCCCCTCGGGCGTGTCCTTTCTAGTCATTGGCTTGAGCTGGTTCAGGGCCAACCACGAATAATAGTGTACGTGTGTATGGCAGGGGAGGTGTGGTTACGCGGACCAGTGGTTCGGCCCATCTGCGAAGCAGCCCGCCACGCTCACCAAATGGCCCCTTCTATGGCATGAGGCGGTGGAGGGTGGTGTGGCGTTAGGGCAAGCACAAAGCGCATACAGGGTGAAACCAGCCCACGTCGCCAGCTCGACGGACGCAATATGTCCTTTTAGACGGCGCGGTCTACGCCACACGGCACTTTGGCGCTGGTCGGGACTATAACCCCGGAGCAACCCCGTGACAAGGATGGTGCCACTGCAATAACAGAGGCCGATTGTTGCACGCCAATTCTTTGCAAGTGACATCCAGCCGTATGAGTACATGGATGGTGCCATACAGAGCATATGGTAGTCATTGCGGTATTTATTAATAGTTTGTGCTAACGAACGGCTCAGTACCAGCTGGGTGTGCGATACCGTTACCACTCCGCAAGTCGAGCACCGTTTGTATTGCAGGCACCATCGTCATCGTCCTCTCGCTGGTCAATCACACGACGGACATATGACAGGCAGCCATGCGTCTGGCATAATCAAAATCATTCTTGTCTGCCTAAAAAAGTAGTACATAAAAGAGACCAGCACGTTCAATGTGACAGTGGTTTATCAATCAGGGCAATGGATCCAATGCGCTGGGCTGTAAAACCAGTGCAGGGCCATGCGTGCATAAAGCCCATAAACAATGCTGAAAGGCACTACACGACCGCACAGCCCAGAGAGAAAGATAAGCCATTCTTCCCATTCATTTGGTGCTAGTGGTACAAGCCATCGTGCTGGTGCGTCAGGTGCGAAACGAGAGAGCGGCGTTAGCTTTGACTCGCCTTCATCTAGACGTCCAGAAAATCAGCGGTCATTAACAGCTCCAAGGCAATCTCTGGCTCGATAGGAAATTCGGGGATTTCTGTCCAGGTCTGGTCGTACTTGTGCTTGTAATAGAGATACTGGCAAACCTTTTCGAGTATGGGCCCGCGAACGTCGCGAAAGTTGAACTCGTTGGTCTGGGATTCTTTGAACTGTCCCGAGCTGGACAGCAGGTTGCGAACCGCGCCAGAGCCCTTGGCTACCGACTTGTGAATATGAAACACAAATCCGTCATTGCTGATCAATTTGATGTACGCCGCATCGTCAGCGCCGTCTAGGACCAACCAGACGTGGAAGGGATCCCTAAGTCGGCAATGTGAGTAACTAATGCTCATAGCCGCTGGCTGTATATATCCCTCTGGTGCTTGCAATGAAATGGGCAAATGGCATTGCTGTGTGCAAGGGTTCAAACCAGCTGCTGTGCCAAATGCATTCCAGTCTGCAAGATGCCTTACCGTTGCTCATGGGTAGGAAATTGGGTGGCGCAGGGCTACAGCGTTGCAGCGCCTACAGCAAATCAATCGAACGACACTGGGTAAAGATTCCCAAAGGAAATTGTTTTATAGACAAGAATATAGTGGAAAGGGTGGAAAGATGTGCGAATAAACCAAGAATTCCTGAGTCAGGTTAGGCACCGACTCACCCGTTGACATGGCTTGAGGTGCTGCGGCTCCGTTGGACGGCTATGCGTTGGCCTTTGGTTGTTTTTAATACATTGATGGTCGGGATGGTGTTGCTATCGTCCCATGGGATGATAGTATTTCTCCCAATGCTCTGCCACAGACTCCGGTTCAGGGGAAAGGGAATGGGAAACTGGGCCTAGTGCCATCGATCGATCGCGTGGCAGTATCTCTTGTCATACCAGCCCTTCTCTGGAAAGTTTATTAGATTGAGTAGTTATGAGAAGAAGACAAGAAAAGATGGGTCAAGTCACAGCTTAACCTATCGGGCATATGTCTATGCTCTGGCCAGGTAAGTTGCGACCCCCGACAAACGAAAACTGGTCACAGTATATATTGGGGCACTTCATGGGCCTATTGCTGAATTTCGCCAAGAAATTCAGCCATTTTCGCGTCAACGATAGCCTGCAAACGACGAACTTGGGCTTGCTTTACCTCGGTTAAAAACCATAGCACCGCACGCGCCATGGCGTGGCGACCACGGTGCATTGCATCGACCAACTTATCCATCACGGGGCTTATGGCCTCGGTATCTGTCTGACGCAGTAGAGGACGCAGATAGTCGTGAACCCGATCCACCAACAAGGCTTGATCAAGGCTCTCGGCCTGCAAGTTGGTAAGATGCTGCATGATTTCACGCGCCTTAATCACACTGAGGATTGCACTGATATTTACGACCAGTTGGAAATCGTTTTCCCAAAATTCTGCTTCCTCGACGCTATACCGATTCGCATCCTCGTGCAGCCAGCGGGAAAATAGAATGGTAAGGGTCAAGTCGTCGTCGTCTGTGATGTAGGCATAGCGACCAGATGCAGTCGAGAGACCATGGTAGAGCTCGCCAATGTACGCTTTGATCCGAATGGCCAATGCAAGGTGGTTGGGCGCCACTGAACTAACGAGATGGCTAAGTTGGCCAGGTTGAAACTGCTCAATCACATAGTCCCATAACCGAACCACCCCTTTTTGTTCAAGGATTGCGATCATATCATGCCCAGGGACCATGGTTGGTGGTTGGGCTTCCTCCAGTACCCAATTCAGCGCTATTTTTCTACTGTCAAAATCAATCGGAATCAGCCCTGGGCTACTAGGCGGTACCTCGGGCCCAGCGCCTGGGCTCGGACCTCGGTCTCCAGTGGTCAGTGGTGCTATTTCGTTGAAAACGCTACGACCAGAATGTGCGCTGTTGAGCTCTCCAGGATTATGGGAAAGTGGGCGGCCATGAACTCCAGCCCAAGCGCCAAAGGCCAAAGCAACCACTATCACGACCAACCCTTGAAAATGCAAGTCGCAAGGAGTCATTGTGGAGCCATTTAAGGTAAGACTATGGGCAAGAAAAAGTTGAGTGCACAATCCTAAAAAATCGCAATTATAAAGAATAAAACGATGGACGATATCCAAAAAGGCCAAGGCTAAAGAATAAAAACAGTATATAGTTTGCTGCAACAGACGTGTCGAGTAAAGCTAGCACGATTATTCCGGTATCATCACGGACAGAGTAGAAAGGCAAAAACAACAAGAACGAAAAAAAAAGCTAACACCTGGCGCCTAAACCATCACCTCGGGCCATCGTAAGAGAGATTAGTGCCAAATATTGGCGCCTCCCTGGCATCCTATTTATACTCCTGCCGAGCACCTGTTAAAAAGCGCAGAGCAGGAGCCAGGAGGGCGATCAACGCGAACGACGAGGTGGTGGTCGTCGCCTATCGTTACACATCAGTGTGACCAAAGGTATCGTACACTCCGCTGCTTTCTGTTGAGTATCGACCGCACCTATGGTCTGCTCCTGCCCTCCTCCCCTTTTACTGACCTTGCTTCCACTCTATGAGCAGCGCTCGTATCTTAGTATTATTAGCCGCGACTGGGTCGCACAATAAAGGGCCGCTTCTTCACTTGGCCTGCTCTGTGTGGCACAGGCGGGAATGCTCCCGCCATCCCATCAGTGTACCTTGGGTGGCTTGGTGCTACCAGCTTTGGTCAATATCGCTGCTGCACAAAGTGCGCTTTGCTCAACGTTAACGTCTTTTTGCATTACCTATTGTAGTACTTTGCTTCCGTTGTGTGATAATGGAGTATGGCAGTTCAGGATGGACAAAAACAGAGAGAGAGAGAGAGAGAGAGAAGAGGGGCCTAATCGTGGGCATTGGCTTGATCTGTGTGATGTCACCATCGCGCCCCGTGGTGAGGCTCATCATCAAGTATACGTCCTCCACACCCACACACATATATATACATATGAATAAGCAGCAAAGTACAGTCCAAAGTGCACTCTACAGAAAATAATGGCGCAGATGAACTGCAGCAGGGCTCCTCTTGGTTGATTCCAATGCTTTTTTTCATCACCGAGATCGCACTCAAATGCCTGCAGTCAAGTTCAACGGCATATCAAGTTGGCATGATTAATACTGGGCGAGTTTAGTATTCCTAAACTGCGTGCATCTACCCAACCGCTTGCTTTGTCCCATTTGTTCCCATCCAAAAAGATGATACCGGCGATTGCACCCAACAGTCGGGTGTCTTCCTAACTATGACAGTGGCTAATGATTCTATCGACTCATAGCCGCATCAGTTGACGTGGGGCACGGCGCTCACAACCGAACCACTGCACATACCCTGGCATGAGCTGAAGCCACTTTATAGGTTGGTCAAAGTTTTCTGCTCTTTGCAAACGAGGAGAGGGTATCGATCACAGTAAAACCCCCCCCCAATAGTTAATGAAAAATGGCACGATCAAAACGTGCAAGCAAAGCATAGGGCCTTATAGTGCGTTGAATTTCAAGCTTAAATATCGCTGCGGTCGGCATTGATAATACCCGCCCACTCCAGAATTTGCCGATTCAGTGCACGATAAGCCTCCGAGCTATCGGCTCCGGTCTGAGCCCCTGTCCCGGGCTCGCTATCGCCAGGAGCTGTGGCGTTGGAAAGCGTTGTGAGACGGGACCGCTTGTCTTGTTCCTTTTGTTCCGTTTCCCAGGCCTTTTGCTGGACCATCAGTGCAATTTCACCGCCTAACCCGTACACTTCAAGGTCTACAATATCCATGCTCAGCGTAAAATCTTGGGTGGTATCCGCTGGGACAAACGGCAAAGCCGACACACCGGTTTTGATGGCTGCAGCGCTGCTCGTGGTAGCCGAGGGGCTCGTGTCAAACTTTCGGCTAGGGCTGGACAGCCGGAAAGGATCGTTGCACCAGGTTAGCTTGCGAAAGTGGTTATCAATGTGCAGGGTGAAAAGATTGTCCGCGCTTGATTGGGATTGCAGCGACAGGCCTTGGAGCTGATGGATGACGCTACTGCCGGTATTCGAGCCTTTTCCACCCCAATCGCCGTTGCGCAGGGTTTGCGCTGGGATGGACGTTAAGCCACCAACGCCAATGCCGATATTGGGATGACAGTAGATGTAGCGTTGATCAGGACCACGTTCATATTGAGCTTGATCCGGCGGAGTAAACACACTTTGGTATTTCTCTGGGATCGCGGACGTCAGCGATGATGACCGGTGGCATGAAGCGCTTGGCCGAACACCCGAAAAGGGACCGGGCTGGGCCCCACTTTCATTCAAGGTAGCTGCTGGCGTTCTTGGCGATAGGTTGGCCGAGTCGGCTCCAGCTGGGTTGTACAGCAGCTTAGACTTGGCTTGCGACGATCCCACGTTTTGCGTCGTTGGGAAACGGTGAAACACGGGGGCACACGCTATCATAGAGCAGTGTGTTTGTCCCCAGTAGGATCGAGAGTACTTCCACGGCTGGTCCACGTAAACAGCAAACATAACGCAGTGCTTTTTGCCCGATGTCGTCAGCAGAGTCGAGGTCAAGCAATCTTTGAACAGCTGGTTGGCAGTCAGCCCTCGCACGTCTGTTGTTTCCGCCTTTACAACCATTATCGTAGGGCAAGGGTACTTGAACACATGCTTTTGAAACTGCACCATACTGTAGCCGTGTTCCGATCCCAAGTAGAGTCTATGCCAAGTCATGGTCGGTTTCGCCGTGCCCAGCAGGGCATCCCCACTGCTGAGCGGGCTCGACAGCAATGTTGACCCTCGACGGGAGCCTGGCACCGATGCCGGCGGCCCTATCGGCGGTGATAAGAGACCAGGAGTTCCAGGGCCCTCAGAGTCAACTGCCAGTGGGGACATAGCATGCCCTGCTGCCAGCGTCATGAACATGGAGCCTCGGCGGCTAGTGGGGCCGCTGCGGGTACCTAGCATCAAGCCCTGGGCAGGCGGTGGAGTGGCCACCACGCCTCCTGCAGTGCTGGGAGCAGCGCCGGGTCCCCCCGACGTAAACACTAGCTCGGCTGGAACGCTCCACGTGAGGCACCACAGCATGGTGTCGTCAAGCATGGGTGGGTGTGCCTCGTGGTGCGCAAAGGCATCCGGTGCATTAGTAGGCCCAATACCCGGGGTGGTCATCCCAGTGTGCGTGTCAAGGGTAGGCAATAAAAGAGCCTTGAGTGGGTTCAGTGATTCACCACGGGATATGCTGGCGACTGACATTCGGTGACTTGGCTCATCGTGGGGCTTGTTGGGCAGCGCGGGAGAGTCTTGAAGCCGAAATGGTAGCATAGCCAGACCAAAGAACTTGTGGTACAGGTATTCCCCCACCACAACCAGCCAACCTTCCCCCAAACGCTGCATAAAGGTGGCCCCCAGGTCCATTGGAATCGTCAGTGTATCTTCCAATGATATATGATTGGGATTGCACAGGCGAAGGAACCCTTGCCATAAGCGGCGAATGACGAGGTTGGGGTTGTGCGTGGAGGGGTTCACGGGATCGGCTGTACCATCATACTCGGACCAGCATTGAGGAGTACATTCAAGGAGCGCGGCACAGCCTTCAAGGAATAGGCACCAGTCCATGGTGCGAAACGACGGGGCGTTCTTGGGCAGCGACTGCCCATCCAATTCGGCCAGAAACCTCGCCATTTCGTCTGGACGGTTAAATAGCGGTGCCACGTTGGGCATCAGCGACTTCCAAATCAATAACCCAGTAGTATCCCAAGGGTCCACGGCGGGTGATGGCAGCAAGCTTGGCTTGGTTAGGTACTGTCGGTAGACACCGTAAGCGATCAAAAATTCGTTCAAAGTCAATGGTTCCGTGCCGTAGTTTTCAGTCTGCGCGGGAGCAAAGGTGATGTTGGGGTGATTTTGGATTCCAGTGATGTCTAGCGATGGGCGACGAGAGCGACCGCCAATAGGACTACGGGCTAATGGCGTATCAGCCAGGCTGCCACGTCGGCTACCACGAACGCTGACGCTCTGACTCTCTTTCTGTTCCACTGCTTGCTGATAGCCGGGCAGAAACCGAGGGTCCAGCACAGCTGGAATATGCTTCAAGCTGCGAAATAACAAGACGATGAATTCATCCGACAGGCCATCCTGCCGTAGCACCGCCTAACCACGTTCACCCATTCAAAGTTCACCCTCGATAAAACTCAAAATTTGGCCATTAGTCCTTTGGCCAGTGTAGGTTCCGCTTACCATCCCAATGATACAACCGATGTAATTAGTTAGGTGACGCTAGGCCTGGCGGAGGCGCGCTCAGTGAAGCTTCACCCCATGTAACGTACCTTGAATTTCTCGAGAGTGAGCGGCGCATTGCTGTGGCCCAGTACGCGCTGCCAGTTGGCTTCTACCGCGTAACGGTCAATAGGTCCAGTAATCTGTCGAACCTGGTTGGCCAAATATTGACCGGGAGCACCGATGGCCTGGGAGCGGCGCCCATGGCGTTTGCGAAGGTTGAACGAAATAGACGGCGTCGAGTAGCCCGATGGTGAAGCTGAGTGCGTTCCGTCAGAAGCGACCAGCGAGTTCACTGAATCCCGTCGCTTGGACGCAGCACCCGACGCTATCACAGGCGCAACCGAATGACGATGGTGGCTGCGTCCCTTTTTGCGTCGCATGGACCGGGCCGCTGGTTTTCCTCTGACCAACGGCTTGGGCTTGCGAAGCTTGGTCTGCACGCGCTGTCGAAACGATTTGCCCTGGTGCTGGGGGCGCGGGGAGTTGTCACCACCCGATCCCGTCGACGCTGAACTTTGGGCTTGTCCCATTGCTGTGGGCTTGCTTGGTGCAGCACCAGACAAAATAATCAACTTGAGCAGCGATAAACTGAACTAGCGGGCACTAAAGCGGGCTGTACACACGAAGCTAAACTTACAAAAATTTAACGGGACCAAGCCGCAACTCGTCGAGTAGCACCGGGCCGCTGTATTAGTTATAGATAAAAGATTGAAACAGTATTGACAACTACCAAAAAAACTAAGGAAAGCCAGCCAACAGCGAGACAAGTGAGTAGCATACAGGTGTCTCTTTCGCAGTCACGTCGACTCGAAATGACGCATTGAACCGAGTCTAGGTTAAGGCACCTACAGTTTGCTACTTTAGGACTGCAGCCATCAAAGGCGAATAAATAAGGAGGCGAGGAGAGAGAGCAAGAGACGCTTGAGTGAGTGCATGTCGGAGCGATGGTTGGGTGCACCTGGGTACTTATAGAAGCCACTGAGTCGACCACTGGCATCGCCCCAAGTACCACGCACCCGCAGGTGCTGCTCAAGCTGAGCAACGACTGGCGGCTTTTATGGGGTCACAGTGACCCCTGGCACGATCACACTGTTGGGGTTGTGCAGAACTGATGGCAGTGCGCCGCCCATTGCTATAGCCCCATGTCATTTCTGTTTTTGTTATTATTTGGCTTAGCGCCCCACCCTAAGCCGTAACCGTTTTATAATATGCTACGCCAGGTCATTGAGATAAAACGGCGCCACGCACCCCTCCCCTATTGGGCTTTGGTTTTAGAATAGTACCGCGTTTCTTTGCCAATCAGGCAGGACCTCAACTCCGTGGGTATCATTGCTGGCATCTGCGCCGGTGCATATTCTTGTTGATTCGGCACTTTGGCGGTTGGGGGAGGAAGAGGGAAAAGTGGAAAGGCGACCCAGTGTTGGGCATTTGTCATCCTTTGGTCACCGATGTCTTCCTTCTCTTTGCGTCCAGACGACAACAAAAGACCGACTAGGGCTTGAGGTGACACCATCACCAGGCAGCCTATCGTTGTGTTGACTGATCTGGTCGCACGGCCTAGCTCTCGTCGGTGTGCTTGGAGTGGATCTGTTGGGTAGCATCGTGTTACCTAAATTGCCTGCGGTGCGTGTGCTTCGGTGTGTATGTGTGTGAAAAATAAAAAAACATAAGCCGAATAACTACCAAGCGTTGCTTTGCAGGGCGTTTTATGTTACCGCTGGCATCCACTGAGAGATAGATTCAGAATGATTTATGTTAATACTGGGAGGGGGGTGCAGCTGACTAGTACTCTAGCCAACCACTGCGAGTTTGGGCATGCATCAAATGTCAGTTCCACCCCACCATCGCACGGATGGACAACAGCCAGTGGGTAGGGCTCGGCGTTGTTCGATAAGGGCCAAATGCTACAGGTCACCGGCGCTCAGGCAGACATCCCACTCTGCACCCTTGTAGTCGATGGCCTTATTTTTTTGTCTTGGTTCTCTTCGTTTCCACCAAGCCTGTCTTTGGCCACACACGACACTACGGTATTCTGGCAATGCAGTGCTCCACTCGCATGGTGCTGTATTAGGCCATCGACCGCTGATGCTTCAACAAGCTGTCAACTCACTGGCAGCAAGCCTCGACCCTAAGGGTGGGCCAGACAGGGCTATGGCGCTATATTCTTCTTCCAAAACCAGTCGTATAAGTGTGTTTGCGTTCAATGGCATGATCAGTACTTGTTCAACAGTTGATGTTACGAGCACGCGCTTTAGGCTAGTCTAAAACGAGCAAGACATACTTTAACGAGTAACTCGTGAAGGCAGTGGGTTGACGGAGGCATTTCCAAACCCTTGTTTTTGTAGTATGCGATAGAAATCTGGCATGGGTCTGGCCACCTAGTAGCTTGATGAACGTACGCGGCTGATTGCTGCACCACCCCCACTTCACCATAGCTGCAGGAATGCTAATAAGGGCTCTGGAGGATTGCCACCGCTGGGCTGTAAAAAAAGGGGTAGGCGACACAGTTGAGAGGTTTACGCGTTAGCAGCGAATACGAACCCTGTGATCTTGGCCAAGACATCCTTTGCTGCGCCGCCGGTGCTCGCCTGGTCGTCCCCATGACAGCGGTGCATCTGATGAGGCATACGCTTAATGGAACCAGGTAATCCTTTCTGTAGTTGTCGCATCCTACTATAGCCAAGGGTTCAGTCCCTTTACTTGATGACTCGGTTCTATTTACGTTGGTGGCGCACCGCATAGCAGCCTCAGCTGAGGCTGTTGATTGTACGATAGGATACGTCTCCGTGACCGTCGCATGCCACCAGGCTTATCCGATAATCAGCTGCTGGTAGGGTATTTACGACTAGGTGGACACGCTCCCGGAGGCTGGAAAGTGAATGTGTTGACGCGGTTGGTAACTAAAGCAACCTTAAGCCCAGCGGATCCAAACTTCACAACGCCGCTGCACTCTTCCAAACTTCATCATGAATTCAGGAAAAAAAGACCAAAGTGGCTCCGCTTTGCCCTGATGTGCTTGACATTCACGCTATACGCTGTGCCCTTGCTTGTCTTTATAGGACACTGGCTTGAAAGTACAAATGACGAACTGACCAGGGTGGCCCTTAATACGGTTAGCAATGGCATGTTCTGCAGAACCCTGCCCTGCCGCGCATGGATTATGAGTGTATGCACCGGGCCAACTAGGTGCCCCCAATCCTATGTGCATAGCTCCTACTGTTCCCTGCGGCTCCTTGTCAGTCGTTTCTGTCCGGCATTCCAAAGGCTGTTCCTAGTCACTCGCTTGGTGCTTGCACACCAGCTCTTTGGATTCAGGTGAGCGCAAGCTGCTTTGACCATCATGTAAGCGCGACGGTCTGTGACGCTTTGGTTGTTTGCCGTATTATCAGTGCCGGTATTCTTCGTTGTGGAATCGGCAAAGCGGTTGGACAATGAACTACGCAAATAGTATGAAGGGTGAAGCAAGGAACCTGCTACCAGGGTGTTTCTTGTTCCAACTGTTCCGATCGATGGTAATGCGCTGAAAAAAAGCACCAAAGCTTCACATTGGCCGTTTGGCATTCGTGGCTGTGGTGGTTGGCCCAACGACAGGCCATTGTGTACAGTATTTCGAGAGCCCAACGCGTAGTTTAGGGATCCTTGTTGGTGCAGCCACTTACGTGTATGTGTATTTTTCGAATATAAAAGGGCTGCCATGACCCCAATGCTTTAGCCAAAAGAGGTTTTTATATCGAATCTTGACAACCTATATTGATGGCTGCCGTTCCATGCCTCTACTGTGGCTATATGCGTCATAGTAGTCCCTTTTTTTCTAGAACGTTCACTCCAGGATCTTTTGGGCATTATATTCTGGCCCGAATTCTGGCCGCCGTTTCCCAAGTCCGCCAGGCCATCAAGGGCGTGACAAAAAAATTACCAAGAGGTGAGTTTGAGAAGTTGACAAGTGAGCGACCACTCATTCCGATCTCGTGGACGCGCAGCGTCAACCAGAGACTCCTGTGAGGACATTTTGGAAGCTCGGGGCGTTGCGTTGCTGGCACGGTCTTGCAACGCCCGTGTTGCTCAGCGCAGCCACAATATACCAGCTGCATAGTCAAACCCGAGACTCAGTCGTCCTGCCATTGGCAAGGCCAGCAACTACTATTATTTTTTTTTCTTGGTTCCTTCTCTCTGACTGGCTTCCCTCCCACTTTTTCCTTTTTTTTCCTTCTTACCCGAGCCGCTGCTCGTTTACTCCATCCACGAATTGCTGGGTCTGACGCCTTTACTCTAGTTTTCATTTATTTTTTTTGCATTGGCGTGCTTTTTTTACAATATCATACATTGCTGCTACTTGAGCGTACTCCTGCCCTTTGCACTACCCCGATCCCAGCATAGTATCCCTCGAACCCAGTTCCCTACCATCGTCAAACTCTGGCCACTTAGCACAGCTGTACCTGCTAGTCGTGCGATCGCCAAGACGTTGCTTGCTTTGCGATCCAGCTCATCGCATCCATTCCCTGCGTTGATCCTCATCCCTTCTCTTAGCGCGTTGACGGTAACCCCCGGGCTATTGATCCAGGTTACCCTGTGACACTGTGACGTATTCGTTCTTTTCTCTTTAGCTGCCTGTGGCCCACGCGACGCTGTGTATAAATGTCCAAACCAAAGCGAACCGGTAGCAAGGCCGAGGACAAGCCTTCGCGCTCGTACTCAGCTGCCGTGGCCAAAGCCAGCCCTTCCCTGTTTTCAGCTGCCGCGCGAGCCAATCCTTTGGGCCAATCAATCCAGGTGGTGCAGCAAACCTTGGCAGACGCCACCTTGCCGCCTGAGGCCAAGAACCGTTTGGAAGCCGCGTTGCGAGAGTTGCAAGGCCAGACTAACCATGCAGAACCCCTTGCACCGAAACCTGAGCCGGAGCCCGCTCCTCAGCCAGATCCTGTGGTCATCCCTTCGTATGAAGCGCTGGGCCAAATGACTCAAACTATGTATCTATTAACCTCAGTCTACCCGCATTTGCGCAATAAGGGAAAGCTGACCCCCAACATCTGTGAGGTACTGGATGACTTGCACGTTTTCCTGACGTCGCACCTGGTTAACGCCCTCGAGATAAAGGTGAATGCTCCTGTGCAGGTGCCCAATCCTTTGATCGATGCCTTGGACGCTATCACCACCGGAAGCAAGGACCTTATCCCCTTTGGCCGGTCCACTTTTAGAACGTACGAGAATGTGCGCAGTGCCCTCGAATACCTGACCAAGTCCCGTAAAGACCTTCCTATGCCGGTCGAATTTCGCAACATTTTTCAACAGACTCCTGAAGTGCATGACATGCTCGCCAACGCTAATGTAAGCGATAAGGGAGTCAGGGTAGCCACTCCACCTCCACCAGCCAGCCCCACTGACCATGCACGTGCCCGGTTCACTGTCGACATGCCTGTCGGCGGATTGTTCTTTGGGTATCATAAAACCACGGACCGTCAGCGTTCGGCGAAGCCAGAGACAGCACCAGTTAGCGACGCTGGTGCTAACTCCCAGGGCCCATCGGTCGCGTCAGAGCCCCAGCTGGTCGCAGAACTTGCCACCGATGCGGATCATACACCAGAGGCCACGTATGGGCCTGAGTCGACGGTACTGCAGCAGCCTGAAGCCGATGCTTCGTTGCACGCTGGCGGATACCCAGAGATGAATGGTGGTGGCTACCCATCGCAGGCCAATGGCGATGAAGCGCTGGCAGGAGCCGCCAGGCCCGAGTTTACGGATGCCTACCCACCCTGCCATTATATGCCACCGGGTCCGAATGGCGTGTACGATGGGACTCAAGGGATGCACGCCGCCTATTCCCAAGGAATGCCGTACCACATGATGCAGAACCATTACATGTCCATGGGGTACAGCGGCGCCGAGATGCCCCCGCACAGCCGTGGTAATATGGGTTATAACCCTGGCTACCCACCGTCGCAATGGGCAACGCCGTACGGTGCCAGTAACCCCGGCGATTCGCCTTACTCGATGGAAGGCGAAGGTGGGCCGGTGCCATCAGCCGATGGGACTAGCCCCGCGGCTAACTCAACTTCTGGGACCCAGAACCACGAAAGCGGCGCATCCACTCATGCCAATCCCAACCACATGGTTCCTTTCCCCGGCCAGCCCCGACTGCCCATGTACACTGGCCCTCCTTACTCGTCTATGGGCCCACCAGGTGCTCCCAACTATGGCCCACAGCCCATGTACTACCCTAACCAGCCCCACCCGATGCAGTATCAAAACCACACGCATCGTCACACCGCATCGGGGTCCAGCGGTGGTCAGATGGGCGGCCGCGGGCGAGGGGGCGGCCGCGGGCGTGGGTCAAAACCCTTTGCACCGCACCGTGGTGGTGGGGTGAATGGTGGCAGCAGCGCCCGCGGCGGCTACCGACCTACCCACTACAACCAACGTCCCTCACCTCCCACCTCTGCACAGTAGACACTGGCTGCATGTTGCGCATCAACGAAACAAGGTCATTGTCCCATGCATGGGCGAAACGGATAGCGCCCGTACTGACGCATCTGGATCAAGCTCCCATCAGGATGGCCATCACTTTTGGCCTTACTTGGTTACCAGATACCCAGCACAAATAGGGCAGTAGTTGCAGTGACCTCATCTGCCTTTCAACCGCCAACTCGCTACGCCTGCCACATCCAGCAGTGCAGCGTTTTTCACATCCATGCACCAACCCATTCCTCCTTTCTTTTCCTGTACATGTACATATCCAACGTGGTGATGGTCATCCCACCGTGTTGCCTGGTATCCAGCCCATCGCCCCACTGCCCATGTTTACGCTAGGGCGCATGGTGGTGGATGACTTCTTTCCCTTTTTTGCGACTATTATCTGCGCAGCTTCCGCCTCTTGCCACGCCTCATCCTTGTCATTTGCTTTTCGATCTAATCGGCCGCGTACACTGCAGTGGCAAACGCCGTACGTGGGCAGAAAATACGCTCGTGAATAGCGGTGGCTAGTGGCTATTTCTATGTGCCGTCTTCACTGTTTGCGTACCTGTTATTCGCTAATCTTATCCGACTGCTGCTCAGCGCCCACATTGTTGTCTCTCTTCATTTTTCAATTTTTTTACCTCAATTTTGGTTGATTTTTTTATTTTTGGCAGGCTATTGCTGACTTCTTTCGAGCGTTTAGTTTTGGCCGCCGTAAAGATGAATATGGCCAGGCCCAACTGCATAAAACATGGCAGCGTCATTGGGCAAAGTACATGGGGCTGATATTTTTTGTATGAAATCCACACGTGTCGTTTATGTATGCGAGAAGGAATGAAGACAAATGTTAAGTATGCTAGAAAAGCAGAGCAGCTGTTGGTATTACATGGTCTGACGGAAAGCAGAAAGAAAGAAAGAAATAATATTGACCAGACCGCTACGTGTGTGCTAGGTAGAAGTAAATCCAAAGCGGTCCCACATAGCTATTGTCTCTTGATGACAACAAGGAAGAATAAAGGTAAATCGACAATCTATACGAACGCGTTGTAGGACAGAGTGGGCTTACATCTCAGAGCCAGGTTAAAAATAAACAACCACCAACGCAGGCGCTTAGCACGGACTGGGTCCATTTGTATCGACGTGCACTATTACTTGAAAAGAGCAACGATAAATAAGGGTTGCGACAAGCAAGGCCTAGATATATATATGTGTGTATTGAGATACAAATGCATACCAAGTAGGTATATACATCTACACACACATATATATATACATATATATACGTCAAAGACAAAATGAAAAGAGAGAGAGAGAACAAGGGCGTTGAATAGGCTAATAAAGAAAAAAGCTAAACACATACACACCCGCCGACTCCTATGCACCATGGTTTCTTCTAAACTCACCATCGAGTTCACCCCTTGTCGCCATAATTTGCATTACGCCCACACTTCCCTTATCCATCGCTGGAGATCAATAGATGCAGCCATGGTGCGGCCGATAAAAGGATGCAGCAGCATTTCTTTGGGCGAAGGACGGCGGCTTGGTTCTTTGGTCAGGCATACTGCCACAAAATGGCACAGTTCGGGCGACCAGCCATCGGACTCGTGTAGCTCGGGCTCGGGCATTCGCACAATATAATCCACAAGCTCGATAAACGCCAGGGGTGGGTGACCGGGCGGCGGAAATGGAAACCGATTCTGAGCGATTTCAACAATTGAGAGACCGAGCGACCACACGTCGGACTGGACCGCATAGCCGCCGCCTTGAATTCGCTCGGGAGCCATATAAAAGCTGGTTCCCACAAATGTTTGAGCTATCGAGTCCACCAGCTCACCGCTGACCCCGAAATCGCATAGCTTGATCTGGCCCTTGGACGACACCAAGATGTTGGACGGTTTGACGTCGCGATGGATGATCTTTTGATCGTGAAGATAGACAAGGCCCCGTAAAACCGATTCCGCAATCTTGCCCAGCACGCCTTCCCCAATGCGCGCTTGACGGTCCCGTATACGCTTGTAAATGGCGTCTAAGCTGCCACCATCACAGTACTCGATGCACATGGCAATGGATGACTGATCCTCGTCGAAAAATGTGCCGTAAAACGATACAATGTAATCAGACTGGCATGTTCGCAGAAACGACAGTTCGCGAATGATTTGGCGGTGAATGGCCGGGTCAGGGTCCACAGTCATAGTTTTCACCGCCATGACCATGTCCGTGGGTTTGTAGCGTGCCTTGTACACGGTGCCCATGGAGCCTTCGCCCAGGCGGTTGCCCAAGTCCACCGTTTCCATTCGCAGGTCTAGAAAAGAGGATTCATCTTCCACCATGGCATCAGGTTGCGATGCATTTCCCCGACGATTCGGACGCGCAAAGCTACCGTTGCTCGAGATGTATTTGGAGTATTCTAGCGCATTGTTCATATGCGAATTAGGTCCTGGTGTAGACGAAGCCGTTGCTTGGCTGCTCCCAGAAGCTCCAGGCGTATTTCGTCCGCTAGAGGTGTCGCTTACGCGAGCCGAATCTACCATGAATGCATTCATTTTGCACGGCAGGATTCGACAGCATGTGGTATAATCAGATATGATTGGCAAAATTAACAACGCGGAATAACCATGGGCATTAAACCGAATCTTCAATAGACGCTTGGCATCGTCAGATAGCTTGGACTCGATATAATTTAAAATTGGAGGGCGAGGGCGTGGCAATACTTTCAGATAGTATTGCCTACGATAACAGTAGCTTAGCTTAATTTACCTTGCCGTAGGCTGCCAGCCACAGAGTCCAGAGGTTCGATGACGGGCTTCGTTTCGCCAGCGGGGATCCGCAGCCGAGTAATCACGGGGCGTTTTCGGTAATTAGTCGCATTGGAGCGAGCCAGCGACGACATGGAGGGGAGAAGCAAACGAAGAGCACGCCGCTCTGGGACCACGAGGGCAAGTGTAAAAAAGTAGGCGACGCTGGCCGATAGCACGGATTAGACCCGTCACCAGTGGTTGAGTACCTAGGGCTGCAGTGGATTCTGTTGCAGTTGAATAGCAAAGTGGAGCGAGCGGGGGCAGATGGCGAGGATGGGGAGGGAAGGGCGCTTGGATGAAAGAGCGGGCGTGAATCGCGGTGTCGGGACTG
>JANBQA010000251.1:0-19794 GCA_027576955.1 Dimargaris xerosporica
CTGGAAATAATAAGCAGAATCAACTTAAATGCTCGCCCAATAAAGAAAAAGCTGAATCCACTTCTGCCCGAATACCGCTGCAGAGCCAATAATTCTTCAACATGCCCTTGCAACGTGGCCGTGGAGCATTGATCCAGCACTGTCAGGTCTTATCTAGCATGGTATTTACCGTGTGTCGATTGGTCGTGTTTTCAAACGTATCGTAATCCTTCCATATTTGCAATAGCTGATCGGTAGGGACCATAATGGCTCGCTGGTACGTGGCCCGCAGCTGATCGAGTTTCCTTTGCTCTTCCCACTGGCTCTGCGGCTGGAGAAAGGCCCAAAAGTGGTTTCATCCGGTCAACGTGGGCACCCAGAGTGCATAGAGTACAATAATAACAAGGTTAGCTGATGGCACTAGGAGCTTTCCTGCTACTATCTGCTAGTGCACCAGGGAAAGGGGGGAATACCAATCAAGCCTGGGATCCTCATGGTTGCTCCGACTAACACCCCACCCGTTGTCTCTCCAGCTTCAGGGAAAGCAGGGGAGTAAGGCTAACGTCGAAAAAAGCTAGCACCATGGGTTGGAAGTAAGCAAAGCCCCTCTGGAACTAGTGCATCAAGTACGTCGAGGCCCCTTTGGTAGCAGCTGTGCAGGTTTATTTTTGCACAAGGAGTATTGCACCCCCACCCCCCTCCACACCGATCAAGCCATTCTCACGGGATCCGGCATCCACACCTCTGCCCAATGTGGTGTATGGTGCCTACTGGATCACGGAAAGCATCGCTTTCAACCCAAGGCTGGTGTGCAGGGATAGCTTGGCGCTTTGGTCGGAACCATTGACGCTTAGCGGCTATAAAGGGCGTCTATGGCCGGGGAAGTGGTGAGAGCCTATCGGTTGAGTTAGGCAAGATTCGGTGCACTCGTCCACGGCACCGTTGCACAATCGCTATGAGCCCCGCAGCCAAGCGGTGTATCATAATTGCTCAGCCACAAAAAAGGCAAATAAAAGGGGCGTGTGCAACGCGTACTTACCTCTTGCGACGCCAAAAAGGCGAGGAATTTGGCCCAAATGGCCCCTGCGCGGCGGTCTAAACCAACCCGACCAAGGGCAAATTCGTAAGCCTGGGCGATGGTGTTGTACGATTCAGGACTGGCAGTGAGACCAGCCTCTGTGGTATGCATTTTGGTAACATAGTCCAGGTAAAACCTGTACAGGTCGACTGAGTAGACCGTGTCCAGCGATTTGGTGAACAACGATACCACATCGTCGTAGTGACCCTTGTTGAATTCGTACGTAGCCCACTTGGCCCAGTGTGCACCCGCGGTGGGAAACACGTCCGTGAACCGCTGGTAGACATTTCGGACATCCTGATCAACGCCAGTGGCCACTGTCTGCTTCAACAGGTCCAGCCAAGCTTGGGCATTATAACGATTGCGCTGGACAAGCTGATCCAGCTGCTGACATGAAGGCATGGCGAGATGTGGCAAACCTGAAAATATAAAAATGCAAGCAAAAGAGGATGCGCTAAAGCCAAGTCGCGAGCTGAGCGATGCCACCACATCTCTCGTTCTAGCCTGCAACTGCAGGATGTCGCATACGTCTTTAGGCTCTTGGTGGTCGACTGCCACGTGACCACTGTTCGAGGCGATTAGGCGCCCAAGGACTCTACGGCTGAGCGAGATTTAGCAGTGTATTGCCATCCTACCTCTTACTGGCAACAGGAACAGAGTAGAGTGCTTGTTGGAGGCAAACCAGCGCCGCCAGGTACGGTCGCATCGGCTCCATTTTCCTTTGATGTGGACCTAGCTCCTGGTCAAGGGGTATGCATGCCTATACCAGGGCTGCGTACTTCAGGGCCAGTCACACGACCATGGCGGACAACCAACCGTAACGCCGATCCCTATGTCGCTATCAGACCATCAACGGTCGCTCCCACTTGGCAGCAGCACTAGACGGTCCCTTCTACGGGGTGGTAGGTAAAACCGACTCTGTCTTTCTCTCTCGCCTCTTGCACCTTTACATTACATTTTATGCTCACCCGTGTATTGTTCGTTATTCGTTGTCCCGTTCTCCAGCTTACTACCTTTGGCCGCCTCTTCCAACGAGCATACGTGCACCACTACCGCCGTTAGCTTGGCCCAGAGCTGCATGCACCTGTGAACGCCCTCTACCATTTAACTGCCATGGCTGACGTCGAACTCAAGTCCCAGCGTTACGGCAAGGACCGTGTCCGGGTGGTCAAGGTCGTCAAATCGGACGGCCAGTGGCAGGAAGTGGCCGAGTTGACCGTGCGAGTCTTACTCGAAGGGGACTTTGAGACGTCGTACACTCAGGGCGACAACAGCAAGGTCGTAGCAACTGACAGCATCAAGAACACCGTGTATGCCTTGGCCAAGCGCGCTCCCTCGGTGGTGCCTATTGAATCGTTTGCGCTCACCCTGGGGCAGCACTTCTTGCGCACCTATGCGCACGTCGACAGGGTACATGTGGATATTAGCCAACAGGCATGGCGCCGGATGCGCATCGATGGCCAGGAGCATCCACACTCGTTCCTTCGCGACACACAGGCGCAACGAGTTACCACCCTCAATGCCAACCGGCAAGCCACTGGCATCCGTGCACGCATCAGCTCTGGCTTTCGCAACTTGGCAGTGCTCAAGACCACGGGCTCTGCCTTTCACGGGTTTTTGCGGGACCAGTACACGACGCTGGCCGAGACCAATGACCGTATTTTGTGCACAAACATTGACTGCCGTTGGGAATTTCAGGCATACAGCGTGGCCACCCTTTGTTCCTTGCCGTTTGATCAAATCTATGCTCATGTGATGCAGCTGACGTTGGGTATTTTTGCCCGCGAGAACAGTGCCTCGGTCCAGGCAACCCTCTATAACATGGCCACGAAGGCCTTGCAAGACCTACCTGCCCTTAAGCAGGTCAGCTATACTCTGCCCAACAACCATATCTTCAGCGTTGACTTGGCTCCACTAGGGTTGCGGAATATGAGCAAGGACGCGGATGTCTATATGCCTATTGCGGATCCATCCGGCCTTATTACTGCTGTGGTGGGGCGCAAACAGGCCAAGCTCTAAGCGGTGCAATGGCTGCTACCTTGTGGGAACCTGTCTTGTACTTCTGGATTGAGAACGTCGGAAATAATGTTAGCTGGTCGCTAAACAGCGGGAGAGCATCGCTGGTGTCCTATATATACCTCACGTGGTCATGGTAAATAAACCGCCATGCGCTGTTCGACAGAGTCACTACCAGCGGTTGCATCACGAGACCTCGTCAAAAGTAATGGGAGAGCCTGCTCAGCTCCCTTTGCATCTTTAGGCTTCATGCAGCAAGCTGGATTCTCCGATCAAATGACAGTGTAGAGCCCTGGCAGAATTTCGCGCTTTCTAACTCGTAATACTGTCATTTGCCTATTTGTTTGCAGCCCTGGCAGTGATTTGAATCGCTGGATCGCGCGCCCGAATCCTCTCACCAATTAGCCCACCGACCACTGATTGGGGCACACTAGCCATGGGCGTCCGGATGCTACGACCCACCTGCCGAGCCTTGGAGCAGGCTCGGCGCCAGATGAAAGATGCGCTGGAAAAGGAAAAATGTCAACCCGCGCCGTTTCGCAATGGGGTGGGTGCATTTGTCTACCCATGCCACAAGCTGGTGTTTACATACTGTGAGCGTGGTGGCAGCAGTCGTGGCATGCACGAGTACCTCACCCAGGGCAGACTTGAAGCCTGGGCCCAGCAGCACCCACAGATCGAAATCCAGGTGGAACCTAGGCCGTCCACCCATCCCATGGTCTATGGCCAATTCCTCGGTGGCCGTGAAAAGTCGTTTTGTGCACGCAAATTGACTTGCGAAGAGATTGAGGCCAAGGTTCAGGAATTGGCCAACACGTCAGGCCGTCCTGATACCCGTTTCCGCCAGCCTGTCCTGTCCAAGAATTACAGTGTGCGTGGCATATGGTCACCTTTTCACAGCCGAGACCTGTTTAATGTGCTCGAGGCGAGTAAGAAAGCCCCTCGGTCTGAGTAACGCAGCTGTGGACTCCGCTGGGTACGTATGGCAGATAAATAAAACAACCCGCCATCCTTGCCCTTGCTATCATTGTTCCGGATCATTTCACCTGCCTTACAATTTGTTGGAATAGAGTATCCTGGTGCTGGGTTAAGGCCCTAATTTAACTGTGTGCCAATCCCTGGCTCTGATTTCGCTTGTTGTTGTATGTTCTTATTTAGCATATCCTATTGTTAAAGTGACTATAAATTACCTGCAATATTGAACAGCTTCACCAACGTCATTGCATTAGAAAGCAATGATATTTTTCCCTTAACAAACCACTCTTTCTTTTCTCCTGGTCAATGAATTAGCGGATTGTGCTTTATCCGCTAACTCAAGCCAAGCATCAAAATACCTTTTCATTCTACTTTAGTGCTGTTCATACGCGGTCTATAACATCAACCGACAGGCACTACGCCACGTCTAGGCTGCCAACGATTCTGTCGGGGATGTCATGCTTGATTGGTCGTTTCTAATGTTACCATGGCCTCTGCTCACAGTTGAGCATGTCTCAACCAGGTCATTTGCTATTTGGTTTCTCTCTCTCCTGTCACACTTGTGCAATGTGTGGCTGCCCCATACAGCCTGGCTGTGGGGCGCTCTATCTATCTGTTGCCGCGCTTGAGGCCTCGAGCCTAGGCATGACAACAAAGGATTGCATTGGCCAAAGAAGCCTGGTAACTGTTTCACAGCATAGCAGCGAAAAAAAATGGACAGGAAATGGCGCCTGTACTCAAGTGCAGTGGAGTGATACAAGCGTGGCCCTCACGCAGGCTGGCGAAATGCAGGTCACCAATCAGCCCCCATGGCCCTGGCTGATGGTGCGACGTTTGTGGTCACAAAAGACACATCGGGCGGTGTTTTCTCTGTATCTGTATTACCTTGCCTATTATGCGCCACTATGTGCAAAAGCACAGATGATATGGTACGCCTGTTGCCCCCAACCATGCGCGAAAGCTGAACATATAAAAGTCAGTGCTCGGAACTACCAAGTAGCACTTAACACCTCCGCCACTCTCCTCTTACTGGCTCTTCTATCCACACTTTCTGCTGCTTACCTGCTTCCTTGCCTTGCGCTGTCCATTCTGCTGACGGTATACTTCGTTCTGATTTTCTACCATGTCATCACGTTCTCTTGCTATTGCCACGCTCTTTGGGCTGCTGTGGCTGACTCCAGTGCAGCCAACGCCGCCTTACCCTGAGGGTGGTAAGTATTTATTATGGTGAAACACGAACACTCTGACCACTTTGATATGAAATAACGGCTTTATCTGAAAGTCTTGATATAACAGGACAAATTGGCACACGTAATAATTGTAGATAAGATTATACCATAGCATGCACCCTCCGTAGAATTGGTGCTGTCATCCAGTAGTTCAATAGACCAGATAATTGAGTATGGATATTAATCATGAAAAATACCAGCTGGCCTGCCACTATTCTGTGCAAAATTATTTAGGCTTACAAAAGTTACTATCCAAACCCCATAGCTCGCATGTCCAGTCCAATGATGCATCAGGTAGTTCCGGCCCTCGTCTTCTGACTGACCTGCAATATATTTTAAACGACAATGAAGAATCTCAGCTGAAGAACCGGTTCAACCCGGAGGAAAAGGGCGATGTGGCAGGGGAAAATGGAAAAACTAGACTTAAGCGCGATGAGAAGCGGCTTAATCAGTTCTTAACTACTTATATAGACCATGTCACCAACACTATTAAAGATTATGACAAACCGAATGCTATGACGCTCGGCGTACCAGGCTACTGGAGAACGAAAGCGGCCGGTCTACGTCCTGAATGGAACGGAGCTAAGGCGATTTTAGTGCTTTTCATTTTCTGGGACACCAACCACAACCGCTTTGACTTCCATATCGCGTCATTCGCATATGACGACATACTCGCCCTAGATTATCACGCCCTTTGCATCAGTGGCATGCGCCCTGCCATTACAAAAGTATTTGGCACGTCCGTTATCGATGAGGCTACTTTGAAATCTTCAGCAGTAGTGACGATTACCAGTATCTCAAAGAGGCTGGACAGCGCCGTGAAGCACAAGGTCGTTGAATTAGGCGCCAAGGTCAAATCGTTTAAGGACGATGGTCGAGTACAAACCTGCCCCAATGGTGTTACGCGCTATTCAACATCCACTAGCGCAATAGACGGCGCGCCATTCCAGGCGTACATACCAAAATGGGCGTTTTCTCATCAAAAGCATGAATCAGAGCCGTCACGCAATAGATCTCAAGAGGACGCTAACCAGGTGTCGAAAAAACGCAAGAAAGAAACTGGTTTGAAGGATCGTGTACAACCCATAATTGACCAATACAAGAACTTTGTACAAGAAAAACTCCAAGATATCCGAAATACCCAAGATCGTTCCCTTGACTTGGCCAAATTTGTGTTGGCTGTCGAGGCTCGACTGACGATTTCAAAATATTATTATGAGAATGACGGGGTATTTTTGGTATACTGGAGCCTTGTGTCGAAAGGTTTTACCTACAAAAAGGCAACAAAAGATGAGGAAACTGATTTTAAAGAAGGTCGATATAACCAATTATTTCATTCTTTGAAATGTGTTTTGGTAATAGCACGATATTACCCAGTTGGCGTTGAATGGGAGGATTTCGCCAAAGTTATGGATGATCAAATAGGTTGGCTGCAAAAAAAATTGCCAGCTGATTGGCAGCAGCAATTGGAGCGACTGAGTCAAGCTTGACTGGTACAATAGGGCACTAATCCTACAAGCAACGAATGGCCACTTAACCATTAACACAATAAACCAATGTCTGTGATCGATTCATTAAATAGAGCCCTCAGCAATGATATATGATAGCGCAGCTGAGCTTGTAACAGATGCTCCACAAATCAAAGCTCTATTCACTCTAATCGCTGCCATGGATCAACAATGCTTGAACCACAATGGCTGTATTCAGAGCCTGAACCCAGCTGGTGGCGTTGGATAGAGCGTCACTTTATGACAGCTGTACGTTTTATTCCAGCACAAAAAAGCATGTAAAAGGCCGCTTAGGCCTCACCTCTTTACAGCCATGCCTTTTTGCCAGCTAGACCAGTACATGTCTGTGCCAATGGCCTATTGCGTGCCGTGATCAGTGCCCATCTCACTAGCCGCTCTCGGACCTTGCCATGCATATCTCCGTTGTGAGCTGATGCTTTCATAGCCGAGAAGACTGTTGGAATCTGTCTCTAGCTAGGCGCTCATGGCATGGCTATGAGGTTGACTATGCCTCGCGCACTTGCGCATTTCTCTTCTGCAGGCCACTTTTGCTCGATTCAGTCATCCTTGTGCTAACGATATTTTTGGACAGTGAGTGCGTACTTTTTCCCATTCTATTTACGAGCATAACGCTATCATTGTCATAGATTTTGTGGTGCTAGCCATGTTTGTTTTCAAACATGTCACGAGTTGGGATATCATTTCTGGGCGCCATCGTCAACCCACCTTACTGCATGGTGATTGTGCGTCGCATGGTTAGAGAGGCTAATGGCCAACTGTACACCTGTAATATGTGGGCTGGTGTAAAGCCAAAAAAAAGCCTTTAATAACTCCAACTGGAGCATATCAATCATGCGATAAAAATGTGTAAAGGCTACCAGAACAGGATGCAGAGAATTTTAGGTAAACCGCTTTCACAAGCGATATCGGTGACCAAAGATGCAATGACTAGTGCCAACTTAAAGCAACACGATATCAGCTCGCCAAAGCACACACACACAAATACGTAGACATTGTGTTTAGCCACGGCGCTTTGCTACAGTTGGGTGGTGCGCGCCTTCTTCTTTTCGCGGAGACTGGCCCGTTTGTAAAACTCTTGAAGCTTGCGCTTCTTTTTGTCCACGTATTTTTCTCGGGCCTCAAGGGCCTTTTTGCGGTCACGGTCAGCAAACTTGGAGGACACTTTGGCGTGCTGCTTCTCTTCAAAGTCATGTACCGCTTGCACCGCATTGAAAAATTTGGCCATGCGAGCCTCGTCCGGCTGCATGATCGTGGCTCGGTTCTCCATGGGGTCATTGGATACGGTGATTCGTGGTCGGGAATCAAATGGCAATTGGGCGCGCAGCTTAGCCGGCACGTGCAGTCGGCCCAGCTGGCGTTCGACACGCCGTTGCTCCAGCTGTTCCTCATGGGTCATGTAAGTCGAATCCTCCTTTTGCGGGATAGGGAGCCCACGCTCGCGGCGCAACTCTCGGACCAACTTCATACCTTGCCACGATTTGTGTTGGTCATCCAAGAGCAGTGAGGTTACGGGGTTGTAATACCGCTTGAGGTTCACGCCGTACCAGGCCCGCAGGAACACAATATCGCTCCGGCTGATGGGGGCCTCGAAATGGGCACGGAACTGTCCCTGCTTCTCGCGGATGGGTTTGCCCACCCGACCGCGGATGCCACTGACGGTGCGGATACCTGCGCCGTGGAACTTGACCACCTCTAGCGGCGATTGGAACATATCCCGAATGATGCAGCTGTTCTTTTGGATGGTGTCGGGTACACCCGTCAACTTGAGCTTTTTGACAATTTGAGTGGACTGGTCAACGTCGAGCACCACCCCAGTGGCACTGACGCGGAATCCTGGGTCGCGGTTGCTGTCTGACGCCACAGACTGGAAGCAGCAGAACCCGGTTCCAGGAGCGGTAACAGGCCCAAAAAATGTTGCCAAGCAGTGCATGTGTTCAGGCGTGTACTTGAGCATGCGGTTGCGTACCCCATCTTCAATGGAGAATACGGGCAGTGATTGGAATCGACGCCAGCCCAGGGAGAAAATCAATGGGTCGTTGGTTTTGAGGATGCGGCGGTACCACCGGTGTCGCTTCACACGCACCTGGAGAAAGCCCAGTTTTTGCTCGTTGGCTAATAAGCCTCCCACCACGACTGGGTACGTCGGATCAAAGTTGGCCACAAATTCGTAGGGCACGTCTCGCAACAGCAGTCGAACGTACTTGCCCGGTCGGTACCCTTCAATTTGGGCCCGCAGCTCTTCGTCGTCGTCGGCAAACTCCTCTTGGTTAATGCGCTGCTGCCGGTGCATCTCCTCCTTGGCTGATTTGTACAGCCCCAGTCGCTCCTCCTCGTCGGCATCCTCAGCATCAGACTCAGACTTATCAAATCGGCCGTCGTATTCGGCGTCAAACTTCTTTTTCAGCTCTTCACGCTTTCGGTCCAAATCAGCCTGGGTCCGGCCCAGCTCATCCGCGCTTTCCGCGTCCTCGTCGTGGTCGCTGCCATCTGGACCAGCAGTTCTGCCCGAATTTCCAGTCATGGCCTCCAAATCAACAAAGCCGTCTTCCAAGCCCTGGTCATTGCCCTTGGCAGCCTCCGAGACGGCAGTGGTGAATGGGGTATGGCCACCGTTGGCAGCATGGTCAAGCGAACCTGTAATGAACCGGTTGCGAATCGATTCTAACGTGTCTTCATCATCCCATTCCACCAACGTTTCAGCGGACACTGGAGCTTTACAGGCGTCCAAAACTGCGTCCTCTTGCGCCTTGGCTTCGTGGGTGAGACGTGGCCGCAAGAGATCGTCATCATCATCATCGGAGTTTTGGTTGATTTGGTGCAGTTGATCGGAACCACCGGCCAAGTCAGGGCGGTAGACCAAATCCATGAGGTTGAGTCGGCGCCGGGTGTTTCTAAACGCAGCTTGGGCGCGATCAACCATCCCTTCTTTCCAACGCAAGGCGCCGCTCAAGAGCTCGGCATCATCGGCATTGCCACCGTCGCCATCGTCATCACTGGATCCCAGCTCATCATCGGTGTCGGCAAACACAAGCGATTCAGCTGGAACGCCTGCTCCCGAAGATGACTCCCCTGCGACGGAAGCCATGGCGCGACGTCGAAAGCGACCCCCGTACTCGCCATCGCTGTCGCTAGTACCGTCGCCACTGTCCGATGCCGAGCCATCGCTGGCATCATCCTCTGCAGCTGTATCAGACCCGCTAGACGAGTCGGACGCATCGGGCGCGCGGTAGTCTTTGGCGACCACGGGCGTGGAGCCTGAAAAGATACGCATTTGGGAATCGTCGATCAAATCTGCAAACGTGTTGGTCGAATCTTGAAGCTCCAGTACCATATGCTCGCCCCGACTTTCTATCTGGTCGGCACCAGGCTTAACCGCATTGCGCTTTTTGAGCTCCCGTTGGCGGCGACGTAACTGACGCTTGGACATGCTGTCGATCCATTCGGATTCTGAGTTGCTGTCACTGCTGCTGTCGCTGCCTTGGCCATCCCCAGCACCTTGACCTGAGGCTTCATCCACGGCCTGCTCGGCTCGGGTGGTTAAACCGGGCACATTGATATACACGGCGTCCTTGTCGTACATGACTCCTCCAACATCGGACATGGGCGCGTAGAGAAGCTTGTGTTTATCGCTGAGGCTCTTGCGCACCTTGTCCGGAAGCGGGCAGGGATCCTGCAGCATATCGATTTCTTCCACGGTTAGATCGCCCACCCCAGGAATGTGCACCCGCGATTGAGCCTTGAGTGGGGTGCCGCGAAGGTAGCCGTACAGCGTGACCGTGCGGTCGACTTTGGGTTTCTCGTGCACCACGTCCGGTGGGGTCAGGTCTTCCATTCGGTCCGCCAAGAGGTAGGAATGCGTATTGCGCCAGGCCAACGGGCGAAACTTCTTTACCGAGATAAACCGGGCCATGTTCAAAATCTCGCGGTCCAGGTACCGGCCGTTGCGGATACGGGTCAGGTTGAATAGCTTGGCACCATTGTATATCTCAGTCCAAAACCGGTGCTTAAGGGCCTTTCGGGCCTTCTTTTGGGAGCGCGGGTTGCGGATTTTGTCCAGGTGGGTGAGCACACCCATGATGCGAGGAAACCCATGGGTTTGCAAGATATTAAGAAACTCAAATGTCTCCATTTCAAACCCATACTTGGCATCGATCATTAGCAAAATCAGGTCAGCAACCTTGCCTATATCGATCATCGAGTTGAGGTCATTTTTGCTTTCGAAAAAGGTCAGCCGGCGAGTCTTGCCGCTCACCACTGTGATCGGGCCTTTAATGTCACGAACCGGCTGTTTGGTGTAATGGCGGACAAGCGAGCGGATCAGGGTGGTTTTACCAGTCTATTGGCAGACAGTACCAAGGCACGATAAACACAAAAATGCTCTACAGGACAATGTTAGTCGATAGACCTTCATAGAACCGATGTCATGGTTCACTGTGCCGCACCAAAGCGCCGAATGCCTCTAATCGAAGCTGGCTTTTGACTTACCTTGGGCGGACCGACCACAGCCACTATGACGGGCGGCGCAACTTCTGGTGAGCGGTCGTTTAGGGGCAAGTGTAGCCGCTTTTGGTCGTTATCGAGGTTGCGTTGGGCGGCGCGGGCGGTTTTCCCTTTGGAGAAGAAGGAGAAGCTCTTGGGGTTGTAGCCAGCCTCGGCCTTCTTCTTCTTCTTCTCGTCCCTGTCAAGCGTTCGGCTGGGCCGGTACGGCTTGTTGGTCTGTTTCTCCATAGCTGGGTCGGAGAGAATAGGGACTGACAGTCGCCCACCTATGCCGCGTCTGAAGGATGTGTTCGAGGACGATAGAGGACGCTGTCTTGGTGTGCCGATCGGGATTAACAAGGTCAGGAAAGAAAGGGTAGCGGGTAGACAAATCTAAGTGGTAAAGTGCCGGAGCGGACACAGTCATGCTCAATACGCCCAGCGTCAGCCAGTCCAAATCCTATTTTTTGAAGTTTTTTTTTCGTTTGCTCTGTCCGTGCACAGCGCATTAGCAAATGCGTGAGGGGAACTTTTTTTTTCGCCTGTGCCTGACTGCGCGCCTTGGGCCAGTGCTAAGGACGGTGTAGTTCGTTTCTTTTTTGACTACCGCTGGATGATATAGAAAGAAAAAAAGACATATCATGTGACCACGTCGCTTTGCTGCGCTGCTCACTTTGCCAAAAATCAGGAGTACGCCAGGTTGTGGCAAAAACTCGACATCAAAAGGCCTTATAGTAGAAAAAAAACTTTGCCAACAGCACGTCGCTGGCGTCCTCGGCCACACCCTTTGACACCAAGTGTATTGCATGCCGATAGCAGTGCCCGACGTAATCGTAAAATTGGCGTTCAAACACCACTTGCCCATTCCGTTGCGGTGCTCAATCCCCTGGTTCTTCGTTACAGTTGGGCCCTTTGCGTCGCCGAGCCTTTGTCCGATTGGCAGGAATTTCTTTGGCCAAACCAGTACCCCGCACCCTCGCCAGACTGCGCCGTGAACGCACACTTTGACCATGGCGGATATCGCGGCCATTGAGGCCCAATTGGGCAGCTTGCGACTTCAGGCCAAATCCGGCCTGCAAAACCAACAGCAGGTGGCGGCAACTCTTTTGGCCGTGGAAGAAACGCTACGCGAACAGAGCACCGACCTCAAGCCAAGCGCCTACTTTGCGACTCTCTACACCTTGCTCGAGCAGCAGCACGGCATCGTGGCCGACAACGGCATCGCCGCTTCGACGCTGTACTTGCTCAAAACCGTTTTGCCAGGGTAAGTGCGGTTTTTGTTAGTTTCTGTGTCTGGTTGGCCAGCTGTTAGATATACCGGAAGTGCACGTCGGGAGGCTTTGCTTCAGCTCAAGCTATTCGATACTGGGTAAACCTGCTCTAACAATGTTAATGCCACTTGACATCCGGCGCGTATGGTGTTCAGGGTGCCCAATGCCGTGGTCCGGTCCAAAACCGCTGGCCTGCTCCGGGCTCTAAGCCCCTACTTGGACCCACAGGCCATGGAAGCACCGGTGCTGCGCTCGGCCCAGGCATGTTTACACGCCGCGCTAATGGCCCAGGATGAAACCAGCTGGCGCCAACCGACGATCAAACAGCACTACCAAACCCTGCTACTGCTGGCTGTGGATTCGCGTCCCAAGGTACGCCGTGAAGCTCAGGATGCGGTCAAGACGCTGATCCAACACTGCACCCAGGCAGCATCGAGCACTGGAGTCACTGCTCACCCATTGGCAGGCTTGACCACCAAGTTTTGCCTGCGCTTACTGCAAGAGTGCGTGACTGCGTCTGAACCCAAGACGACCACAGGCCTTCTCCATCTGATCCAGCACACTGCAGCGCTGTGGTCGCTTCAGGCGCTGGATAAATTGATTGAGGTGCTAGTCCCACTGGCCAAGGGCAAGCACCAGTACGTCACAACCAGCGTGCTCGAAACGGCCTTGGCTTTCCTCACCCAATTTACCAAAGCAGCCCACAAAAGCTCCGCAGGATCATCGCCCTCATCGTTAGCGACGACCACGGCTGATAGTGCTCGAGCGCAGACCTGTTTGGCGCTACTGCTGGAGACAAAACCCACGGCGACCCACACTGACCTGATGCGCGCTTGGCTCAAGGTGGTGACCCGAGCGTTAGTGGCGTTTTGCCAGTGTTACCCACGCGCCGCCCTGGGTGCCATCACAGGGTTCTACGACCTGCTGTTTAGCGAACTCGAACTAGGCGCCAAACCAGAAACCCTGGTTTTGGTCACTAATGCGCTGATCACCCTGGCCCAGGAATGCGTTCCGTGCGTGTTGGCTGTAGACACCTCACGGGAAACGCTCGATACTTTGGTCGGTCATTTAGCCACCATCATTGCTCGCGGCATGGGCTACCGGTACCGAGAATCGTTTGAGTATGTCTGCCACGCCTTTGCCACTATGGTGAAATCTCTAGGGTCCCATGCCTCCCCACACTTTAATGAGGCCCTGCAGACCTTGGGTGACATTCGCATGCAAAGCGAGTTTGAGTACCAGCCCCAGGCTGATCAGGTCATCAAGGCAGCGATCCGTGCCTTGGGCCCAGAACAGTTTTTGTCGCTGTTGCCGTTGAACCTGGTCGTGGAGCCTTTATCTGCTGAGAGCACCCAGACTGCCACCGGCCGTGCGTGGCTGCTGCCGCTGCTCAAAGACGGGGTTGGCAATGCGGACCTGGGCTATTTTACCCGTACTCTGCTGCCCCTGATCCAAACCCTGGATACCACCGCAAAAAGTTTCCAGGCCCAGGACAAGGACTTGGAGAGCAAGATTTACCAAACTCTGGTGCATCAGCTGTGGGCTCTATTTCCAGGGTTCTGCACCGGACCCACCGACGTTGTCCAAGCGTTTACGCCCAAGTTTGCTGAGACGCTGGGCGAAGCGCTGTACCAACTGCCAGAGCTGCGACCGACGTTGTGCGGTGGGCTCAAGACCCTGATCCTCAAGCTACAAGCAGTGGAAGCGATCGGTGCCGATCAACCCGAGACCAACCTCGCTGCACGGTTGACGCCCGCCACGGCGCAGGCCAGCTTGGCCCATTTGGCGCAGTTTGCAGCCAACTACCTGGGCGTACTGTTTAACCTGTACAGCTCGCTGGCCCCTGGCAACCGTGATTTTGTGCTGCAGGCGATCGAAGCGCTGGTGACGATTGCGCCCATTGACGACATGACCACCACCTTTACCAAGATTGATCAGATTTTGACCCAGCAGCTCCCCGCAGATTTGACCACGATGCAAGGGTCGTTCCAAAACGAGTTGCTTGCTACCATGCTGGAGCTGTGCCTTCCCTTGGTAACTCGACTGCCCGAGTCCAGTTTGAACCGATTGTACCAGCAAACGCTTCCCCTGCTATTGTTTACCGCGGCGCCTTTACTGCAAAAAAAGGCCTACCGCATCCTGCATCACATGTTAGCACACCCCACCGTGGGCCCCGCGCTTATCCAGGCGGAACATACCACCCTGGTGCCGCATGTGGTGGGGGCCGTTAAACAGGTGACGCCGTCTGCCAAGCGGGATCGGCTGGCGGTGCTCAATGCCCTGGTGCGTATTATGCCCGCGTCCGACCTGAGCTGGGCCCCGGCCATTCTGTCCGAAACCATTTTGGGCACCAAAGAGGTGAACGATCGCACCCGTCAGCTCACGTACGAATTAGGGGTAACTATGGCTCGGCGTATGTACGAACAGCAACCCGCGGACGATGGAGCAATGGACACTGCTCAGTCAACGACGGTGGTGGGTGCCGATGGTACCCCTGTGGATCTGTCGCTGGAAGGGTTCTTCGCCATGGTATCGGCCGGTCTTACCAGCCAAAAGGCCTACATGGTGAGCGCGACGTTAGCCATGCTGGCAGCGCTGCTCTTTGAATTCAAGGCAGAATTCCAAACATCGTCGTCCGAATTACCAACGTCCTTGATGGACACGGTTCAACTGTTTGCCCAGACGCAACAGCCCGAGGTGGCCAAAGCAGGGCTGAACTTGGTCAAAGTGGCGGTGCTGGTACTATCCGACCACCAGCTAGAACCTTACCTGGAAACCACGCTTGCTACCCTGCTGCAGTGGTCCGACCGTCACCGCGCGCACGTGCGGTTGCGCGTTCGGCATTTGATTGAGCGACTCGCGCGCAAGTTTACGTTTGAACGTATCGAAGGCCTCTGCCCAGCAGAGCACGTCAAACTTATGACCAATATCAAAAAACGGTGGGCTCGGGCCAAGCGGGTCAAGGCACTTTCCGGCAACCGAGCTGAAGCACATGGTAGCGATGGTGCAGCTACCGAGTCGCTGCGCCCTGGTTTTGCCAATGCGTATGAGCAAGCAATCTATGGGTCCGATAGCGAGGACGGCGATACGGACGACGATGACGATGGCGTTGCTCATGCAGGCTCCAATCGCAAGGATCGCCAAGCCAACGCCAAAGGCCGTCAGGGTCGCGGTGCCAAGGCCAACAATACGTGGATTCGCGAGCAGCAAGGCATGAGCCAAGATGGCGCCGGCGATCAACCGCTGGACTTTTTGGACCAGCAAGGCGTGCATGCGCAGCTGACCAACGTCAACCCGGAGCTCCAGCGCGCGCGGTCGGGTGCAGCTCGCAAGCCCCAATTTGCTATGGATGAACAGGGCAAATATATTATTGAGGACCCTGTGGATCGATTGACCACGGGCGCTCAGGGTGAGGACGATGCTATGGATACTGAGAACTACTACCTTGAAGCGCAGACGTCCAAGGATGGGTTCAAACGCGTTGGCAACCGCATCAAATTCCACAAGCGCAAAGCAGGCGACGAAGACCCGTTTGCTGACTCCGACCACGAAACCCAGGGCAATGGTCAACAACCTTTAAGGACCACCAACCAGGCGTCACGCGGTGCCAATGGCGCAGGGTCCAAGCGATTGAAGATTGCAAATAGCAAGTCTGCTCCTGGGCCTCAGATTGGCAAAGCATACCGGTCGGGCAAGGCATCAGGCGATATGAAGAAGGCCGGTAAGCACGATCCGTTTGCTTATATCCCGTTGAACCCCCGACAAAAGACCAATGTCAGCATTATCAACAAGAGCAAAAACAAGCGGCGCTAGGTCACCAAAGACATTCTGAAACCTCTGGGCACTGTGTCGATCAGAATCATTCCTTTGCTGCTTGCCAGTTTCAGCATTTTTGCCAATTTATTAGTTGAGCAACGCCATCCACCTATGTCGCGTGCAGCTTAACTCTTGGCACAATAAACGCAAAAATACCTTCCCCCTTCTCCCGCTTGCCTTGCCAATCGTGTGAAAAGTCTTATTCCTGGAGCGGGACAGGGGAAGAGGGTAGCATGACTTGGACAGTAGACGCTCCGAAAGCAATCGAGGGTGGGGTGGGTGGCTGGCGGAAACAACCGGGGGTTGCAAAGAAAGGGTGTGTGAAAACAAGGGAATGCTGGACCGAGCGTTCAATTACGCATCACGTGGAGCGACGTGGTCAATTGCTGTCAGGGTTTGTTTTTCGGTCTTCGGGAGCAAGTGAAGCTTGGGGGTGTTACTGCCAGGAACATGGGTGGTGGAGGCCTGCGCTTAGTACGCCAGGCTACCGAGCATTAAAAGAGGATGTAAAAGTTAAAGGTGGGCAAATAGCAGCCCACGAACACCACGTCCAAGTCTACGCCCCACTGGACGCCCTTTTTTTATTTTCAAAAAAATTTTGGGGAGGTTTTCACCAGCTGGCACTGCTGTGATCGAGGTAGCCACGACTCCTGCCGCGGTGCGTGCAAACACAACAGTATATACAGCGGCTTCCAAAAAGAAGCTGTCAAGTGTAACAAGAATTTCCCTTCAATCCCAGGTGCAATGAGTGCAAGCGCCGCGCAGGGTCTATCCTTTGGTTGGTGGGCCAATTGGCTGAGCTAAGCTGGGCATCAACCATCAGCTCCCAGCTGGACCACTGCCGCTACGATCTTAAAAGATAGGTGGCTTCCAAGGCCAAGGGTACTTTGGGTAGCAGGGCAAGTGCGCCTTTCACCACAAAGAGCGTGGGATTTTGAAAGCATAGATGACTGGACCAGGGTGCCTTTTCTCCAAGGTCATTTTATTCTTTTTTTTTTTTCACGTTGCAGTGCGAGGTCTTATAGGTAGGGCCAAATCGTAGGCATTATTCCATGGCCTCAATGGCAAGCGCGGATTGAAGGGCTTAAGGGGTTTGATTATTATCGCTACCGGCTCTACAGAAGTTCTTGCGGTTTTCTAGAATGAGATCGCATATGGTACTTCACTCTTCCCTTAGCAATGACACCGGTCCCAGGACCCTCAACAAGGACCGTGACCATGAAGAGTAAAGGCTGGTGGATCTGATTGGCAGTGGGGTTTAGGCAATCGATGCAACATGGCGAGTGCTACGGCCATCTTCCCTGCTTCAACAATGCTGATGACAGGTAGTACCGGCAGGTGCACCCATAGCACCGGGATAAAAGAGTCGGGTGCCATGGCAAGCACCCGCTGACGTTCGGGGGTCCACTGTTCCCACACTGCTTCCTGCCCTCCCAGTACAAGTATGGCTGCTTGTTTTCCATGCTGTTCCGTCTGCTATGAGCTGTAATCTTCACCCTGGCTACAGGGTCAATAATGGCACTGCTGTTCATGCTGTTGGTCAAGCACCCACAGGTGAGGGGAGAGTGCCCAGGTGCACGGACGCCAGAGTTTCGACTACGAGAACCACTACGGGCGTGACTTGAATGCTGGAACCAATGGTCGTCCGTGAGAATTGGGGTGGGGTACACGCGAGTAACTGTGGGCTGTCGGGGTGGCCGGAAAGCCACCACTAAAGTAGGGGGAGTGCACCCTGAACGTGCCCTGTGTGCTGGGTGACACAGTGCTTCGCACTCTGACAGCCATCGTCATACTGACTGGCCCTCGGCACAAGGTGGCGAGCAAGAAAAAAATAGCGATGAAAGCAGAAGAGCAGTGGGTTCAAGATGAGTGGACCCTGTGTTCTGCCTTGAAAGAGAGGGAGGGAGAGTATGGTCCTACTTCCCTCGAGCTCTTGACGCGGCCTGGTCCACAGCACCACTGCCCATACGTATCCCAGACTGCGCCATCGTATGCCGTCCCCATCCCGAGCACGCCGTGGAGCGGGCGCGTTCCAACGGCCAACGCCACCCCTGATCGCTGGTCATCTGGGCGCACCCGAGCCAATGAATAGGGGTCTACAAACTGTGGGGAGGGAGGAGGAGGGGTGAAAAGTGGAAACAAAGGCAGACAAAGAGCCCAGTGGGGGAGGGCGTCCCCAGAATAGTCGACGATGATTGGATGGCGGCAGGGTGACCCAGGTCTAGGGCGACTAAATGGCTTAAATAGCAACGGCGATCCAGCGGAGGCGCGGGCGTCCATCAACGACCACCCAAGTTCATTTGGTTTACGCTTTGCTTTATTGACTTGGCCTCTGGCATTCTACTGTCGGTTGGGGCCTATCATCGACACCAACGCTTTGCTTCAAAAATTAACTGTGCTTGCCTACCTACCGCTAGAATACAAGGCTGTGGCTGCCGCTGGTCTCTCAGCGCCTTGCGGCTATCCCCATCCCCTGAGCGCTGGGCTGGCTTGGCCGCTTCCCCTTCCCTTTTCCTTCCACATCTCCTTGGACCCACGCGGACGCCCGCTCTGGTCACTTGTACACACACACTTGTTGGTTCCGTTGGGATTTTATTAACCCAGCCCAGCCCAGTCTTAGCGCTCCGCTGGACGCTTCTCGTATTCGTTTATTCGACCGCTGCGACCTCCTTGTTCCGCCCTGCGCACCACTACTCCGTGTTCAGCGCTATCTTCTTTGTATTACAAAGCTGCTGAAGCTCTCCTGGTACCTGGAGCGAAGCTTATCTGCCCGCTGGTCCAGGTAGCGCTGGTTGGCAGCAGCTTTACTTGGCTTTTGGCACCACGCCTTGGCCAGTGTTAACGGTGGTATTGTGTTTAAGCCTGGCAGGGTTGCGGCTTTTTTCTCTTTCTCTCGCCATTATTGTCTTCCATCAACCGGTTAGGGTCCTCTGTCCACTCGTCCCTTTATTTGCTGCCCTTGGGGTTAACCCCTCTTTTTTCATTGCACTCCAGCGCTCTGACCTGTTGGAGCGGTATTAGCGCGACCTGAACCGCCAGCGGCATTGCCATCGCTTGCTTTTTTGCACTGCATTTGTGGCAACAGTGAAGAACCCAGAGGACGCCCTGGGTATCCAATTATATATACCGACTTGAAGCTGCTGGTTGGGTTCATGCACATTGCTTCCTTGGCCCGAATCTGACGCACAGGGAACTTCAAGCGCCTTGTCTTTTGGTGCGTGTGGGTGTATGCATGACTTGAACCGCACGACGTTCTCGCGGGTTCCGAAGCGCTTGTTTCCCAGTGGGCCAAGTACAAGGGCTACTTATTTACTCCGCCGTGGTGTGTGGGTGCGTGCGGCGCATTTTTTTTTCGTGGGTGAGCGCAGGTCAGGGTCTTTACCCTGGACTTGCACACAGTCGTGACGTCCATCGCGCTACTC
>JANBQA010000252.1:0-19759 GCA_027576955.1 Dimargaris xerosporica
GAGCTCCCCATCGCGCGCGTACTCCAAGACCATGTACAACGAGTCGTCTTCGTCGTACACCCCGTGGATGGCGATGATACAGGGATGGGTCATCGTCATAAGGATCCCGAATTCGGCGCGAGCAGTCGCAATCACCCGGGGATTAAGCTGGAATCGCTTCTTATTGATGACTTTGACGGCAAATTGTTCCCCCGTTAAACGGTTGACGGCGATATGCACATCGGCAAAGCTGCCGGAGCCCAGCGGATGCAGTAGCATATAGTTGCGGTGAAAGGGCGCCACGGCATCGTTGAGATCAGACAGCCGATGGATAGAAACGTGCTGAAATAAAAACGATTCGTCCGTGTCCAGAGCCTGAGCGTTGGGGTCCTGGTACACCGTGAGTTTGATCATATCGCCGTCCTTGAGTAGCCGGGGCTCGTGGCGCGGAATCTTGACGCCGTTGATAAAGGTCCCGTTGGTACTCAAATCTTCCAGGTACACGGTCTCCATGCCTTCGGTGCGCATCGAGTAGATGAGGCAGTGGCGGTTGCTAATCTGTGGGTGACTGAACCGGATATCGCACTCCCGATGGCGACCTAGCAGGTAACCGCACTTACCCCCACCGGCGTGGTCGTTGCGCTTGGTCAGCTGAACAGTGGGGTACTTGGGGCTTAAAGACAGCAGCACGCCCCACACATCCTTGGACGCCGACGACACCGTTTGGCCTCGTTCATGCAGGCGGTCGAGCGAGTGGCGCAGCTCCCGGCAGTTGAGCGCCTGAGGCGAAGCATCCTGGGAGAGCGAGAGAGGTGGCAGGCCGTCTGACGGCCCAGGTGCCAGAGCGGGAATGTTGTTGTCGGGCAAGCCAGTCAGCATAGCGGTGGGTAGGTCTGGTGGGCGAAATGGCGGAAACAGCGGGGTGGGGTGGGCACTGTCGGGAGCGGGCACGGTCAACGAATTGCACAGACGAGCAGCTTGGTGCGACCGAAGGGCAGACAAGACAGTGGAGCGAGGGCGTGGCTCAACGGGCTGAGAGGGCGCAGCGGGAAGATCGAAAATGACGCTGTCAGTGGGAGGAACAGGGAACGCACCGCTGGCGGTAATCTGTTCGAGCAGGACGGACGAGGACGTGAGCGACTGAAAGCTGGAAACGAAACGAAAGGCGGGCGGAGGTAAAGGACTAGGCTGTGGTAGTTGCTGGCGTTGAGGCAGCGCAATGTCCGGCGCAGGCGACGGGTAGTCGGTGCGGGGCGGGGGATTTCCTGGGAACGGCACAGGGGCGGTCGCTGGGACGTGTGAGCGGGTCCAGTCGTCAAGCCCAGGCCTTGGCTGGCGCAACGTGGTCGAACCACCGGCCCTGGCCAGTTCCGTGCTGTGTTGGGCATCCGTGGGGAAGCCGTCTGGCAGTGGCAGGCCCAGTTGCGACTCGGTCACCGACTGGATCGAGTTAAGGCTAGCAAAGAACCGCCCCCCGCTAGCGCGGCTATCCGCCAGCTCCGACGCGCTGTTCAGAAAACTAGGGTTAGGCTGGAAGCTGTCCTCCATCGCCAGTCGCGCTTCTGTGCCATGGGCGCTTTCCACAACTGCTGGAGCGTCGAATGCGTCGTGCTCGCTTGTAGTGGCCGCAATAGACAGGAAAAGCGCAAATAAACCGGCCGCTGGGCTGACCAACCCAAAAAAGATACGGCCTAGAAGGGTGGCAGAGGGCGAGGAATGGGCCTTTGGTGTTGCAGTCAACTGGGTAGAGAGAAAAAATATATAAAAAAGGGGAGAAGCAGTCCGCAATAGACGATTGCGAGCGGGACGCTTTAGCTCCTGGCACCGCGGACGCTAGTGAGTCGTTGACCCCCCCAATGTGCCCAAGTCGTTTACAACCCTGCCCGCTCGAGTCGACGAGCCCCCCAGTTGCTTCGTAAGTGTGTCGGCGGTCGGAACAATCGCGAGGCCGCCTGTGTTACGGGCCTATGGCACCCGCAGGCACAGCCACAGCCACAGCCACAGGAAGCCAGGACGAAATAGAGGCCTGGGTCTCTGTCGCAGCAGTAGTCACTTTGAGCGAGAAACTTTGAAAAGAGTATAGAGACGCTGAAGAGAGAAACGAATGAAAAAAAGCACCTAGGCTGGTAGGTGCTACTGTCGTTGTCGGCGCCACCCCGACCTTCTCGTTTACGAATTAGGCCAGCGGTGCACGCAGGTGCATACCACTGCACCACGAGTGCGCTGGCCCACCGCAGCTGCGTAAGCTCTGTGGCCATCAAGCTTATTGCGCAAGTCAGCCTCGCCCATGCGCTCCGCTCTGCCAGTATCCAAACGCAGTCGGGCCCTGGCGCTTGGGCTTCCATAATTTTGCAAACATGGCCCTGTGAACACTGGTCGTTGGTACGCAAACCTGCACGATCCATTGTTGGATGCGACTTCCACAACGCTTGTCGCACAGGGTGGGCCAAGGCCAGCAGCCGACAGCAACCGCTGTCCCCACCAAAGGTCTCCAGCAGGGCCCGCTCTGGTGGACCAGGGCGTTCCCTCGACGCAAATGGCGTAGCAATGCGCGGCCTCCTCCCGGCATTCCACTCCACTATCTCCTGGGAACTCCTCTGCACCGCATGGCCAGTGTTTATGTGGACCATGGCAGGTTCACCTTGACTCGCCATTGTTTCCCAGCCAAGTTGGGAGCACCCGCTGCGTGGTGACGATTGTTTATCGGGAATGCTCGTGAAAAATAACTCTGAAAGCCGATACACCATACCCGTACTTCCCGGCTCCACGAATTATCACGGTGTCACGGGGTTGGGTTCGACCGTGACTCCCTAAATTCCGACTTGCAACCCATTGCCAGTGGCCCTTTGCCATTCCTCCATTGGTTATTTTTTAGTTAGATTCACGCCCCGCGTCTCTAGTACGGCGTTTCGATCCTGGACAAATCGCATTTTGTTCACAGCCTGCTTACCATGGCCCACATTGGACTCTGTTTAGGCCAGCAGCTGAGATCGCATGCGGGCCGCCAATGCCCAAGCCTGCTACCGACCTGGCATGCTTTGCGGGTGCCTTGCCAGCGCCTGCGGTTACCCACACGCGGTCAGTCATTGCGCCAGTACACGATGCCCTCCGACCAAGACCAACCCAAAACGACGCATTTCGGGTTCCGTGAGGTGGTGGAAACCGAGAAAGAGCGACTGGTGGGGCAAGTATTTTCCAGTGTTGCCAGCAAGTACGATATCATGAACGATGCGATGAGCGCTGGTGTCCACCGACTCTGGAAAGACCACTTTATCCGCCAGCTGGCCCCACCACCTGGCACCAAGCTACTGGACGTGGCAGGTGGAACGGGCGACATTGCGATGCGATTTCTCAATTACTGTCACAACACCCACCATGACCACACGGCCCATGTTCACCTGGTTGATATTAACCCCGAGATGGTGAATGTGGGACGCCAGCGGTTTCATAACACAGTATATGATCTCAAGTCACAGGTGGATCTCAGCGTCGGCAACGCCGAGAAGTTGACAAACATCCCATCCGACTCGATGGACGCCTACACCATTGCCTTTGGTATTCGCAACTGCACGCATATTGACCAAGTGGTGCGTGAGGCGTACCGGGTGCTGAAACCTGGTGGCCGCTTCATGTGTCTTGAATTTAGCCGCGTGGAGAACCCGCTCATTGCTCCGCTTTATGACCTGTACTCGTTTGAGGTAATCCCTGCTATAGGCCAGGTAGTCGCATCCGACCGGGAGTCGTACCAGTACCTGGTCGAAAGCATCCGGCGGTTCCCCAGCCAGGACCAGTTTGCGGATATCATCCGTGGGGCTGGGTTTTCGGTGGTGGGCAAGGGCTACGAAAACCTGACGTTTGGGGTAGCGGCAATCCATTCGGGCTTCAAGTTGTGATTGCTCAAGGCATACTTTTTATCGTTGCTGCCTGCGTTGGGAGCCAAATTAGAGCATCTGGCAGCCGATGCACTGCATGGTACACGAGAATTCTTATTGGCTCGGCTGGACAGTATGGCCACAGAGGATTGCAGCCCAATTAATAAAAATAGCCAACTGGTTGCCAATAGGAGGCACTGTGCTGCTTGCAAGCCATATTTGGATTAGGCAGTTTGTACGGTCCAAGTGGGGGAGGGGGACATGGACGGTGGAAGCGATGCGTGTGTTTGATAAATTGCCCGCAATGCGTGCTAGCCCCCAGGTCCTTGTAGGGCACTCTCTCATTTCTGTACCTGAAAGGGCCAAAGGGCCCTGGCATCAAGTTCTTGGCAAGCACTCGGGAGCACTTGTTGCCAGCGTACCCCGTCAGCGCCTTGGCTAGACACGGGCAGGCCTCAAACCTATGTGGGGGAGCCGCACACCATCAGATATCACCAGCGGGACAGCGCGAAAAAATGCTTTTTTTCTCCCATCCCCAACAAATTAACTTGGTAGGTACCTGGGGGATGGGGATAGAAGAAAAAATGGGCGCAATTCGATCGTGTGATGGGGCGCGCAAGGGCCTGTTCCATATTCACTCTCCCGTGTTTCTGAACCGCTGACGCTGGCTGTTAAGAGTTGTGCTTGCTGTGGGCAGTTGTTACTTTACAGTTCCTTTGCTGCTTCTGCTTTGCCTTTGTTGGTTGCCTCTGTGCGCTTTGCCTTTGACTAAGCACCCTCGCTTACCTGCATTTGATTAGCCACTATGCTCTTTGCCACCCGCTCTGCTGCAGCTGCCGCTTCGAAGCGCGCCTTTTCGACCTCGGTCTCGCAGGTAGGTTGATTGCCCCCATACCTACGCCGGCACCAATGGCGGTTAGCAGTAGCCATATTGACTGGTCGAGATTTATGCCTGGCGTTCGCCGCTGGCCTGGGCTCTGATCCTGAACCACTTTGGCCTTGGGATCAGAGATAGCAACTTTCCACGGCAGCCTACTTTCGACAGCTGCGCTGCCCGCTCACTGCTAAAGCGGCTGCCGTTTGAGCTTTCTTATTTTTATTTGGGCTTTTGCGTGTATCGTGGGTCCACCATGGGGCCTGTAGAATGCGGCCAAGGTTGCAGTATTGGGTGCTGCTGGTGGTATCGGTCAGCCCCTGTCCCTGCTGCTCAAGGCCAACCCAACCATTAGCCACCTGAGCCTGTACGACCTGTTCAACACCCCGGGGGTCGCAGCCGACCTGAGCCACATCAACACCACTGCCAAGGTCACCGGTCACCTGCCCGATAACGACGGCTTGAAGCACGCGCTGACGGACGCCAGCGTGGTCGTGATCCCTGCCGGTGTGCCCCGCAAACCCGGTATGAGCCGTGACGACTTGTTCAACACCAATGCCGGAATCGTGCGTGATCTGGCCACGGCCTGCGCCAAGTTCTGTCCCAAGGCGCACGTTTTGGTAATCTCCAACCCTGTCAACTCGACGGTGCCCATTGTGGCCGAGGTATTCAAGAAACACAACGTGTTTGACCCGTGCCGGGTGTTTGGGGTCACGACCTTGGATGTGGTCCGTGCGTCCCGCTTTGTGTCGGAAAATCAGGACAGCAAGCCCGAAGAGACCAAGATCACCGTCGTTGGTGGCCACTCTGGCGTCACCATTATCCCCCTGTTCTCCCAGACCCCCGGGCTGAAGCTCAACGAGTCGGACATCCAGGCGCTGACCCACCGTGTGCAGTTTGGTGGCGATGAGGTGGTCAAGGCCAAGAACGGTGGCGGCAGCGCTACGCTGTCTATGGCCTTTGCTGGTGCTCGCTTCACTAACAGCCTGCTGGATGCCACCATCAACGGCAAGAAGGGCATCGTCGAACCTACCTTTGTCAAGAGCGACGTGCTGGCCAACGAAGGCATCGAGTACTTCTCCACCAATGTCGAGCTGGGCGCCAATGGCGTCGAGAACATCCACGGCCTGGGTGATTTGACGGCATACGAACATGAGCTGCTCAAGGCCGCCATCCCCGAGCTGAAGAAGAATATCGAAAAGGGTTACAAGTTTGTCCATAGCAACTAAATACCCTGTGGCGCGCCCCAAGGTGCAAGTTGCCAACTGATGGCGCTGGATGGCGGCTGGCCAACCCTGGTCGCAATCTAGCATTCATACTACTACCCTGACGGCAATAAAACCCATTATTGCTACCATGTTTTCTTTGGGAAACGCCGTCATCAGCGTACTTTAGCTGCTCTACGTTCATAATGCTGCATACCAGCGCCCAAGCCGAACCTTTTTACAGCCGCGCCTGCCATGAACGCCGGTTCCAAACCAAAATACCGTCGCAACCGCCACTCTCCTCTGCCAACTTTTCACCACAGCCAAGCACTGGGAGTCGGGCTGAGATTATGGTGGGAGGATTCACCGAGCTGGCCTATGCTGATCATGCCATCTGTCTACACTGGGTCCATACTTTTGTTCGGTCCCCCAAGTACACTGGAGAGAACTTGGCACTGCTTTGCTCGGACTCTGGTCTGCCTGAAATATCCAGATTAGGACGAACAGTATGAACGAAGTAGCCGTGCACTGGTTATCTTTTTGTTGGTTGGGGATATCTCAGGTACTGTGTGACTCGGCAACTTTACCAAATCGGCTTTGGCACTGTGGTAGTGAAATCGCTCGTGCCAGCAATGCTTACTGTGGGATGCATCGGCTCAGCATGCAGGAGGGGACACGTTGCGTGTCCAATGCTCCACATGTCACAACAGGTGAGCGCTGCAGGCCGCGTGTCACTTTAGACGATATAGATAGACAGATATGTATAGACGTCAAACTATTCGTATGGAGATGGTAACTGAGCAGCATTGGTAGCTACAAATGATGGCAGACATTAAGCATTGGCCAAGGCACGCTTTGAGCAGGACCAATCGCTATCCATCGCTCTGAGGATGGTGGCAGGCGTGGATCAATTATTCAGCTGCCCTTGGTTCTGCCGTCAATCATCATCGGCAGACTATGCGGTTGAACAGCCTTCGTCTAAGCAATCGCTAGGCCCCAAAAAGAAAGCTGTTGGGTGAGCAGAATCCTCCAGCCAAGGCAACCAATGGACAGGAATTATCCTGCGGTCCACCAGCAAAACCTTGAAGGCGCCCTGCGTCGATGGTAAAGGGGCCCAGGATGCAAGTACCAAGGCCTAGAGCACGGTCTTGGTCCAGTGGCCCATCTATTTTAGTTCTAGGCGAGCCCAAGGACGCGGGCGATCGCTCGTCGTGAAGTTTGCTCATTGACACTCCCAGCGCACCATGAGCCGAATACAATTGTATAAAACACCAGCTACTGTAACCCAGGTTGGATGGAGCAAGTGCAAATGCCAAAACGCAAGAAATGGCCCATGGCGCCACACGCACGGAGTACCAGGACAGGCCCGCAAATGAGCGCACAAGAATGAGCATCACTTTGACGGTCATTTACCTAGTGATGCTCCTGGCGAGGCAGCCCATAAAAAACATAAAGAGCGTGGTGATTCACCCCTCCTCCTTCTCCTCTTCCTCTCGCCAACAGGACAAAGAAGCGGCCAACAGTCTCGTGCACAGAAACGAAGAAAAGGGCGGCTGACCGCCATGATCGGCGTTTGACAAACAGCGTAGTCACCAGCCAGCGCTCCCGCGCTGCTCATTCCAGGCGATTCAGCCTCTGCACCAGTGAGAAAGCAAGCGCGGAGGCGGTGGTTGGCTGCTTGGTTCCTGAGGCCAGTACAGATTAGGCAACAGGTGAGGGGGGGTCCAGGGAAGAGCCAAGTCGGCGCTGGCTGCTATGTCGTGGGGATGGGCAAAAGGTGAACCTTGGCGCTCCGCTGGGAGCCTGGTCTGTGTATGGCTGGTCATCACTGGATCCCACATTAACACTTTTAGGCTTCGCCTCGACACCCGCGCCACTGCACCTTTTCTTTCTTTTGTTTTTCTCCTATACTGCCACCTGGCCTTCCATATATATGTCTGCAGCCGGGCCTCGGCCCTAGCAGTTGCTTCCTTGTTGTTTCGCGCTGGACAGAACCTGCATTTTCTTATTTTTGTGTCTTTTGTCACACCACATTATTGCTCTGAGGAAAAAAATGATAATGTTTAATGCTTGTGCACACTATAATCGTTGACCGCTTATTGGAAGTCCCCTTGTCGTCTTTAGCTTGAAGCCCAAGACTCGCTCTGCCCGGTTAGCCTTCTGGCGGTTTGGCTATTTATCTTTTTTGCCAGTATCGAGGTTTTTTCGTTGACGCGCCTGGCCTTTTGTCTTACTATGAGCATAACACTGACGCTCAGCACACCCGCTGTAAATTATTAGTTTTCTAGCCCGCTATTGTTTTATTTCGTCTGCCCTTGGCACCCGCTGTCACGCTGGCACTTCCTCCCGTTGGTTGCTCGGGCACAGCTGCTATCCTTGTCCAAAGTCGCTGGTCTTTTTTTCAGGCGGGTCCTCTCCAGTGCACAGTCCACCGCTTATCCTGGTTCGGCGGTGACATCAACCCTTTTAACGACTTCTACTTGGACGCCTTGCAGGATTTCATTGATTTGATACTGCTGGGAACCTTGGCACACTGATACCCGACGAGCGTCCATTCCCTCTCTCCTTGGCCTCACCTGCATCTGGCCTCTTGTATTATTTTCCCCTCTCGGTTCCTAGGGCTGGAAATCCTAGCTCGGCATCGAGTGAGCGTCCGCGGCGATATTCAGGATTGACCACGGCGAACATACCCCTTTACCGCCTGGTCCACCAACTGCTCGTCACCTACGTGATTCATGCTACGTATAGTATGACAATATTAAGAGGCGCAAATTAAGCCAAGTCTCAGATTCCGCTTAGCAGCATCGTCTCCTCGACTCTCCCCTGTTCGTGGGCACTCGGGCAGCGGCTGTGGTCCACTGCACAATACTGGTTGATTTTTCCGAGCGCGCGTTGGTGAGTGGGCGCGTGTGGACCTATGCATCGGCCCTTTAGTATGGCGCTAGGTGCGCCCCTGGTTTGGATTACAGCTTGGTTGGCGTGGTGCGTGGTCCTCGCTGCTGGACCTGCCCACGGCCTCAATCCGCACTGGCACACCAACGCCACCTTGGCTCGCCGCGACGATTGCCCGCGGGGCCAGCTGCTGTGTGACTTTTTTGGGTGCGTGCCCGGCACAACCTGCCCCGACCAGTGCAACGCTCGTGGTGCTGGCGAATGCGGGTTCAGCGTCAATGGCAAAGGGTGTCGCTGGGAGGCCAACTCGTGTATCCAGGACATTTCGTGCGGGCTGCCCGTCGACGGCGAGTGCGCAGCGGAATGCATTCCATGCGCCAATTTCGGGTGTGCACCGGCAGGGCTGACGTGCCCCACCCCGTGCGAGGGCATTGCGGATCCCAACCAGTGCAACGGTGCCAGGTCTCTCAATAGTCGCGGCTGCCGGTGGCAGGGCAACAGCTGCGTGTTGTTTGACGAGACCACCAATAACTTTGCCACCGCAAGCTCCATTTCCTATCTCAGCACTGCCACGTCCAGCGACGCGGCCTCGGAGGAGACTGACGCCTCATTATCTGATAGCAGCGATGGTACAAGCGACAGCGAAAAAGAAGCAGAAGGCTCAGGGGATATGGTGCCAGTCGATTCATCGGACATGGGCCGCACTGGTGCTGTCATCGGCGGTGTGGTTGGTGGGATGGCCTTTTTGGGTATCTTGATCCTGGCCATCCATCGGGTTATTCAGAAGAAGAATGAAATCCGGCAAAACGGTGTGCGGCTGCGCGACGATGATGTGAGCAACATGAGTGCCCCCAAAGTGCGTTACAAGCCTGAAGAATTTCTGCCCGTCGTTCGGGATGCGCTCAATATGAGCCATATCCAACATACCCACAATCGGTCGCTGCCGACATAGTTTCACACCTTTTCCTTCTTCGATACGGGTCAGTGCCAGCGGCCAGTCGTCGCAAGGGCCCAGCAAGGGTTTAGGCCTCCTCCCTCCTGTGTATGTTTAGTGCCATATTGCAGAGTGTTCTCACGAATCTACTGGTTACAGATATTGCTGTTATTACGCCATTTTTTGCTAGCTTTTGTTGGCGCATGGAATAAATCTAGACCCATTGCGCGCATTGAAATTATTGATGAGAGCAAAGACACCTTTGTTATTTTGGCAACTCGAGCACTGTGGCTCTCGTGGCCATGTGGTGTTCACAACCGCTACGGGGCAGAGCATGTTGCTTTTGCTACGCCATCGGGGCCGCATGGATTGGGTGAGCCCATGGGCTGCCGCTGCTACGGACAGAGAGCGCTCAAGGCCTCGACAAGGGAGCTGGACACCTTGATTACGTGCTCTAATGGCTTTTTTCACCATCGATTTCTGTCCATACACTCAGTCTCGGCATTGGTGGAGCCCATTTTTACGTCATTTAGTGTCGTACGACTGACTCATTCTGTTGTTGCAACTTGCGCTTTGAACACCCTGGTCGTAAATGAGCGGCTGTCGTTGCAACGGAGGAAAGAAAAGCTGACCTTGTCAAAGCTCGTCGAGTGCATAGTCCATACAGCGCATGAAGCTCCTTCGGTTGGCTCCCTTTTCAACCAATAAGCAGAGCTCGATCGCGGGTATTGGTCGGGCGTGGCGCAACACTTGATTACACTGATTGCGGCGACCGGCTGCAATGCTCCATACACGGCCAGTGTGTAGTCCTGCTGAGCTTACCCTATACCTTTTCTGGCTTATTCCTGTTGCCTCACCTTCTTTTAGCTGTCTCGGCTGGATATTTCCCAACCAAAAATGCTACAATATGTGTTTTTTCATCCGTTTTTGGTGTAGCCTTGCCGACTATCAATAGAAAATACTACGCCTGCCCTTTGCCATCCCTTGCTTACCACATGGTATGACAAATAAGGGGTTGGCATGTGTCGCCCATACCAGCGGATGGCTGATCCAGGTACCGCCAGCATGTCGCACAACCTTACACAAGGTCCATAAAATAGACCAGTGATAGGTTTAACGGTCATAGCAGCCTGGAGGGGGTGGATGGAGTATAACTGTCGTAGTTGTCACCGAGCTTCACCACAAGCACTCTCGCGGTTCACATACTCAGCATGCAGCATGTGCTTGTATCACCATGTGGTCACGTACCCGTGGCTGAATTGGTATTGGTCAAAGATGAAATAGAGCAATGAAAGCAAATCAAGGGCTACATTAGTGCTGTTCTTTTTGCTATTTGTGAACCGGAAAGTGGCAAACCTCAGCGGGCAGTGCTTAGCAAGGACCACCAGAGCTGCTGCGGTGTGTTTGCCTCATTTTCATAGTGTTATAAAAGCAGCGCTATCCCACTACCTAGAATTAAACACACCATCACTCCCTAGCTACTTTCTCTTAACCACCATCGCCTCAACCATTCGATTCCCCCACCAACTCAAACGAATCTACTGACAACCATGGCCGGTTTGAAGTTTTACCTGCTCGCTGGTGTTGTGGCATTGATGATGATCGTTGGAGCTCAAGCCTCGCCTATTAATAAGCCGGGACACGGTAAGCCCAAGCCTGAACCCACCCAACCTCCCAAGGGCTCGGCGCCCAATTAGACGCTGCTAAGAGTGACCCGAGCTCGTTCCCCCCCCCTGTGGCCAGACCACGTTGCTATGCTCAGCAACCAGCACATATTGTCCGTTCGATCATGGCGAGATTCAGTTGATTCCGTCCTTGATTTCTTGACTGTTTGCACTCTGCTGCTCAGTCCGTTCTTGGCCATTGGCGACTTTTCCCAATTACCTCGCAGATTTTAAAGACTAAAGGATAGCAAATAAAACCTAATGAACCAAAACACGTGGCACTGTTCGTGATACTATGTTCAATTGACAATAGTCAGGGGAACCTCGGTTCTTACCATGGCTCCCACCAAGGGGGCCAAGTGCCGACTTGGCCTGACCACCAACGGCGAACTGTAACCTTGAGAGAGATTTCATGACTGTTTTTGTAGCTATGCCAACATGGCATACATCTAGCTTTTGGGAGCAACTCGCTGCTGGGCTTTGTTGTCTAATCGACTGCACGACTTGACTCACTCGGCGGTCACCTCAAGCCTGGAGCATTAGCATTAAGTCCTCAGGCCAGCCAGGCGTCCAGTGAATGCTGATCGTAGTCAACAAGATGGAAAGCGCCCACATTCGAGTGGCGGTTGGCGGTGTCTGTCTGGATATTGGAAACCCGCCATCCAACACTAGCACCAGAACCGGCCTTGGTTGCGGCAACAAAGAATGCATAGAGTTGGGCCCCAAAGGGTCTTAGCCTTGGCCACGTGATACATAGTGGCAGTTAAGGTGGTCGTGTCTATAAGGACGATAGAGGGCAAGCAGCAGGAGCTGGCCTGTGTGAGCTCGCACGCCCCGACAGTGTACCCACCACTCAGACCAGGATGGATGGCTAAAAGTGGCCGAGGAGTCCTAGTGCGCTGTTTATCTCACTTGCCTTTCTCTCACTATACATCCGCTTCACCACCGACTGCCATTACTCGATTACGGTACGTACAATCGCTGAACCTCCTGCACAGAAGCTTGCGCTCCTCCCCCACCCCGAGCACCGTCCACCATACCCCTTTGTACCGCGTCACCTTGAGGTCTGCACCAAGCCAAAAGGGTGCCTGCGCCATGGATAAAAGCTGCAGGGCCACCATGCCTCTTTATATCCATCCATCCATCCATCTATTTATCAGCTTAACCTGACCTAATAGGCCCTAAACAAGCACTGGCCTCACCTGACGGATGGATGGTCCGGTGGCGCTCAGGGTTAGGTTTGCGGGAGTGGGAGTGGGGCTCCGGCGACTGCTATCGGTTTAAAATGGAGGAGGGCCTACCTTGGATGGCTGGAGTATGGCGTTGCGATTGCGTCAATTGGCCATGGTGGATGGGAGCTATTCCCTGATGGTCCATCCAAGCGTGACTGCGCTAATCTTACCTGTACATTAACCGCTGACGCTGTACGTGTGGGTGTTTTTTTATTTGTCTGGCACTGTATCTGGTATGGGACCTGGTTGAATGTGGATGGTCGGGTGTCACGAATACTGTCGGGCTGTTGGCTCTATTCCATGGATGGGTACTGTGTGACTGGTGATTGGTGTGGTACTGGGATGGGCTTCTGTGTGTAGAGCCTCGGCACAGTGATTGCGCAACCATGAGCGTGGCTTCCAATAACCCCTTTGCCCTGCTGTCGGAGGAAGGACGCAAGTCCGCTGCTGGGAGCAGCGCTGGGGCTCCAAAGGCCAAGCCGTCGACCAGCAAGCCCGCTACCACCACCTCGACTTCCACCACCCGCGCTGGGGCCGAGGCCAGCGCGCGTCCCCGCCGCGACCCGTCGACCCGCGTCATCCAACCCAGTGAGCTGCTGGCGGCTGAGCCGAGCACGCCGGGGCGCAGTGGTCGTGGTGCCCGCAGCGGCCGTGGTGGGCGAGGCCGTGGCCGTGGACGCGACCGCGATGCCCTTGACCGCCGCAGCCGAACGGGCCTCCATGACAGCGCCAAGAAGATTGACCAGGGCTGGGGCAAGCCTGTCGAGAGCTCGCTGAAAGCTGACGAGGAGAAAACCGATGCCACCAAGAAGGAAGGCGAGGAAGGCAGCGACGCTACCCCCAAGGCCGAAGGCGAAGAAGCCGTGGCTGCCGAGGCTACCCCCGAGGAGCCGGAGGACAAGACCATGACGCTGGAGGAATACCGCAAGGCCCAGGCAACCAGCGATTCTTTGGCGGCCCAGCCTCAGCGCAAGCCCAACTCGGCGGACCAGGAATGGGAAAACGCCGTGCTGCTCGACCGGGACCAGGAAGAGTACTCGATGGGTAAGGGGACCGGCAAGTCGGGTCGGGCCAAGAGCCAAAAGGTCAAGACCCAGATTGCCATTGAGCAACGCTTCCACGCTCCTCGCCGTGGTGGGTTCCGTGACGACAAGCCCCAGGGTGGCGCTGGCCGTGGTGGTCGAGGCCGAGGTGGCAACCGCTCCAACATCAATGTCCAAGACGAACGGGCTTTCCCCAGCTTGGGGGCCTAAACATGCCACCCGGCTGCCGTGGTGAAGGCGCCCTGGCCCGTATAATCGATGGCAGCCTTGGGGGCCCGAGACTTGTTAGCCAGCCGAAGCGATGGCCAGCAACCAGAAATGGCCCCAGATGGCTTTTCCCCCCTCATCCTTACCGGCCCCATCGTCTGTTGTGACATTTGCTGGATGGTGATGACGATAGTTCCCGCCGACGAGCTCCTTTGTGTTGGGTATCGATGTGACTCTGCTGCCTGTGTATGACCTTGGCTTGAGTTTGATTGCTACTTTCCTTCCCTACACCTTTCCCATCTCTCTCCCTACCGCTCTCTGTTTTTTACTTTTGAAGCTCCGCTGGTTGTAGCAAGCACATTTCAATCGTTTTGAAACAATTACAGTAACACCAAAAAATACCCAAGAAATATGGCAGTCGTGTGAGCTACCACAGCCTGTTCCTCTGCTTTTGAGTACGCTATCGGTCAGATGAAGAGGGGGGATGTGTGAGGGCTTGTCAGGTTACTGAGAGGATGCATTTATAGGCGCCCCTGTATAAGTTTGAAGGCTGTGGAGTCGCATGGCATCGTGCTCAAGGGCAGGCAGTCCATGCTCAAGCAGGCTTGGGCAGGTGCTGGAAGCTCGCCTGAATCTGCTAACGGCTGTGCACTAAAGAGAAGCTTGGCGACCGACCAGGGCGCGATGGCGAAACCCTACGGGTGCCGTTGGCCTTGATCTAGAGCTACTCAGCAGTTGCTGGGCCCACCTGTTGCGACTTCTTGCTAGCCCCTTGGCTGCCAACAAAGTCAGCATTGGGGTACCCCGTCAGGTCCTGGTGTGGCTGGTCGTGGTAGTTCAGAGCGCTGTAGTCAGCCGTACTGGCCACACTGGGGTGGCTGGACGAATAGCCAGTGGAGGAGAAAAGGGCGGGAATGCTTAAATCCAATTGCACTCACTTTGCCACACCATTTACTTTTCTTTTTTCTCTTGCTACCTTGCTCTTAGGTTGACGCGGTTGCCATTCCGGTGCTCAGATTGGCTTTTCACTCGTTTGTTTTGATTTTCAAAGGGATGGAATGGGGCAGGTCGTAGGCCAAACAAACCATTCCAATAACGATGGGCTCGTTTCACCAGTACCCATGGAGCCAAGCACGGTTCTCGCGCTATTACCGACGCACAGTTGCCAATCCCTTTCTGTACTTTGGGCTGCCATTCATATCGACCATCGTCCTTGGATCGTTTGCGCTGACGCCCTTGGCCAGGACCCGATATGAGCTGCACGATATGAAGACCGGCCCAGTTGTGAACGAAGACGAGCTCACGGTTCGGCTTAATAGGCGGCCTGTATCCCTGCAAGAAGAATACTGGCGTCTGCAGGAAAAGGATCTCGACGACTGGTCCATCAAGCGTGTGGCGCGGCCACCTGGGAGCGATGACGCTTAGCGAAATGTTTGGGTGCCTCTGGTATACAAGGTGACTGTCGCTGCTGGCTCTGTGGTGCTTTTAGCTAAGCGCATGCGCCCCTGGCTGACGTGTACCTCTTCCTCAACGCTCGGCTTAGTCAGCTCGCTCACTCGTCACTGCTGTGGGTTGTGCTGCGACTGGCTCTAAACGGCAACGTTTGCTCGAAGAATGGGGAGCGCCGACCGCCAACGTCCTTGGTTGCGTTGGACACTGTGCCAGCTCTACGTCAAATCGTGGGTCTTGACTTGTTGCTCCTCGCCTTTTTATACTTCTCATTGCACTGGTCTGTACACTAGTAAAAGATTAGCTCTCCCTGCGCCTGCTCTATCTTTGCTCTTTTCCTTGGTAATTCCTACGCCTACCTTCCTGCTTGCGTTGTTTGCCCACTTGCCGGTTTCAACCACTGACTGCCAGAACTTTACCCCATCTGGCGCCTAGACGTCTACCCGAGGCAGCCATGACTCAACGTGATCTAGGTATGGAATAAACTGCTTGGATGCCTGGCGTGAAAACAGCTGTGCGCCCATTCTAGAAACGTGTCCACCTTCCCTTCCTACCGCCACCTAGGGCTTCCAACGGTTGGTGCCCAGCAGGCCATTTTACTTACCAGCTGCCGACAGCAGTAACCCTGGGTTCTGTTGACCGTGTACTGATGGGTGGTACGGTCGCTAGAATTGCTCGAAACGGTCGAGCTCAAGTTTGCCTTGGCCAAGTCCGACGCCCAAGTAGCCCATTTGGTCAACGTGTTTCTCGTGCCGTTGTTATGGAAGCTCAACGATGCGCCCCCAGTGCGCGCAAAGGTACATACAAAGCAAGAGGAGAAAAATCAAGGAAATTACTGGTGGTCAATTTGAACCATGCTCGCTCCCCCGCCGTATCCCACGCGGATTATACTGCTGGACTGGTTGCATCCTATACCAGAGCAAGTGAATGTATGTACGTGACTAAACTGCACTCTGCTTGGGTATGGGCTGGGCGCGGTCAAATGGTGCACAGGCGATTGGTATCTTGAGCCATATCAACCAGCGAATCAAAGGTCGGAGCGAGCCATTGCCCACCGAAGACATTCTGCAGGCGTACCAGCAGTCGTTTGCCAACGGAACCGCCAGCCCCTTTATGGGTCATTTTGCCCTCCTATACCTACAAATGGGTACGGATCGTCTCACACAGTGTGTAAGTGGCGCCCTGTTTTTTTGATAACCTGCTCTAACCCTATATTCGGCACTGCCATGCACACCAATGTTTCCTGGACGGTGATGGCGTTGCATTGATCGAAGGTTTTTCACCCCATGCATGAACTAATCCCGTAAATGGTGATTTGCGAAATTTACGAATATATTTATACGGTGGCAATGGGCACATAGAACCTGGATCTGGTATTTCATGTAGCGCAGCAGTTGTCAGACAAGCCCCTGAGCCAACAAAAGGCTCTTTTAGCCACACTGTTCAAAGTTTTGGGCGCCCATACCGAGCTTGTGGTTGACCGTTCCCTTGGAGGTTCTGCCCGTCGGTGGTCCGAGTCCGACGCCAAGTACCTGCTCGAGCGGTTTGGCCAAGTGCTGTTTCTTACCGACGCTCCCAGTGGCACGTCCCAGGAAGTGCTGCGTCAGTCAGGCCTATCGACTGACCAGGTACGCTTGCTCACCAACGATGGCAGTGCGCCATGGGCCATGGCGGCGGATCGAATGGAGCGCCTCAAATGCGCACTGCTCCATTTCGTTGCGCCTGATTCTTACCTAGACCAACTGGTCACATCGGAAACTGCCACGGCCTTGGTGCCCGCCAAGTTTATTCTATTTGCCACGGCATCCGTTGATTCGCTTTACCCACAGGTGGCTACTCTGGGCGATGACCTGTTAAAGCGGTCAGTGGTGCCCAACTGGGATGATCCAGAGCTAGTAACGCAGCTATACCGTCTGTACTTGGGCTCTAGCATGCCAGAGAACGCAGCCATGGAAGAAGGATCACCGAATGCGCCACCTCCGCTGGCACTTCGTATTAAAATCTTGGGTTACCTCAACCGATCTCAGGAAGCCACCAACCGCACCGCCAACGCGCTAAAGGTGATCTTTGACGCGCTTTATGGGCCATCCAATGCTCGTTTGCGACTGCGAGGCATGGGATTTCTGCAGTGGTTTTTGCGCATGGCACCACAGCCTGCATTAGTACAGGTGGCCGAACCGGTGATGACCGGCCTTGGCCAGCTAGTAGGGCGGCCGTCGGAGGAGAATACTCCGCTGACCATAACCGATGACCCTTTGCGAGGGTCTGCCTATGAAGCCATTGGGCAGCTGGGACAACGAGTGCCTTCACTAGTTCGACAAAACCTTGAACTCATTGATCGCTTGTTTGATGCCCTGGTCCATGAACCGCCATCGGTGTCTGGCTCGGTACAGCTGGCCCTTGGCGCCCTGGCATCGGGGTTGCAGGATATAACCGCGTGGGCGAGCGAGGCGCAAGTAACAGACTTGCACCGCATACTGGATACCAATGCCCAGCAGCCATCGTACCTGCCTCGACTTTGCGCGCTCAAATTTGCCCAAACCCTCTTTCCTCCTCATGAGGTGTTTGTACGCGGTCTGGCCTTGCAGCTGGCCGGTGACGACCAACGGGAGATACGTGAAGTGGCTCGGCAGGGCCTCCATGTTGCGCTCCCTGACACAGCTGGAAAACCAACGCTCCCTGACCCTGCGGCCCTTTTGGCGTGGCTAGGAACCCGATGGTTTCCACACGATGCCGACAGCCGGCAATCACTGATCAAGGCCTCAACGCTTCCGGCCTTGCCTATTCCATTTAGCAACCCGCAGGCTGCGCAGGCGCTGGTGCATTTTTTCCGTTGTCTGGTTCTTACCTGGTCTGTGATTATCTCCAATCCCGATGGAGTCGGCCCTTCCACCCTGACACTGCTTCCCAAACTGGAGCACGATACCCTGATTCGCGACCCGTCGCTACAAACGGTATTGCAGGCGAGTTTGACCCAGGCTTTAGTTTATGAATCAAACAACGCACAGGTATTGCCCCCTGAGGTACTGCACGGTTACCTGGTGATCCTATACAATGCCCTTCACTTTTCTCAGACTGCGACCGTTTCGACCGATTTGGGCGCACAGACCTTGGAGTACCTTTTGGAAATGGCGGTTTTTGGGCCTTTACTCGTTAGCCGTTTGCTGTACTCGGCCTTGCCTGACTTGCGTCCAAAGATGACCAGCCGTCAGCTGGCCATTCGAATACCTGCTGCTCGACTAACAGCCCTGGTGGCCGTCAACTGCATCGACGAACCAGGACAGACAGGCGGTCCTGCTAACCTAACGGAATGGTCTCAATCTCTGCTGAACACCCTCACTGCCAACAAACTAGCACCAGATGTGCACCACGGCACCGTCCTTCTGCTTGGCTACCTGGTGGGGCGAGCCTCGGCAGCGACCCAGGTTCTGAACCAACCACCACTTATTGAACCCTTGGTGGCGCAAGCAGCCCTGGACTACTTGCAGGCGCAGCTACTTCCCACTTCTCCGGCTTTGGCCCTGCAAGGTGCACTGTTGGCCGTGGGAGAGATTGCCCGGTACCATGACTTGCCGTTGTCGTTCGCCAATGGTAGCGCTGGTGATGGTCTCACGCTTCCAGCCTCCCTCATCACTCAGCTGGGCACTATTGCCGTTCAGTCCAAGGACCCCAAGACCTTGGAAGCCCTTTACCGGTGCGCGGGTCAAATCGCGGTAGGGTTTCCCGAGTTGCTGGATCCGATACTGGCGTTGTTTTATGCATCACCCTCACGGCATGGCCAGTTGGTAGAGGCGCAATTGGCGGTAGGGGAAGCCCTGGCATGTGCGGTACTAGGGTGGCCATCGTTTCTCATGAGGCCGGGCCAGGACCTGGTCTGCCTCAGGGCTCGTCTAATCCAGCCAACATGGCCTGGGACAACCGATGCCAACCACGCGGTATCCAAGGTTCTAGACCGAGTGCTCACGGACATGACCGCGCCCGACCGGCCACCTGCTGTTCCCAAGGCCGCCGTCACCTGGGCACTGGCCCTGGTACGCTTTGGTGCTGCACATCCTGCGGTGTCCAACCGATTACGTGACTTACACACCGCCTTTGCTTACCTGCTTGGTAGCAAAGACGATTTGGTGCAGGAAATTGCGGCTAGTGGTGTTGGGTCTGTGTTTGAAGCAAGTGATGCCCAGCTGCGGGAAGACTTGGTGTACGCCTTGATGGGCTTCTTTCAGGACAAGCAGACCCATAGCTCGATGCGGGTCACTGGCGGCACATCGATCTTTGAAGCCAGCCAACTGGGCTCGGCGCCCGACGGGTCCAAAGTCACGACCTATCAGTCTATCCTTTCCCTCGCATCGGACATGAGCCGACCCGAATTGGTGTACCAGCTGATGAATCTTGCCAACCACCACGCCCT
>JANBQA010000253.1:0-19728 GCA_027576955.1 Dimargaris xerosporica
CCATGGTTGCACTGTTGCTGATCAGGGAGTGTTCGGTTTAACCGGCATTGGTCTGCACTGTTGCAAGACAATAGGAACGTGTAGTAATGGGAAAGATCACACAATGACCGACAGAAGCTGTTGGTGTTATCGTAGTTGACGGCCATCGATGGCATCAGTGAAATCTGCATTCGGGGACACACATGGAAGCAGCTTTTTGGGCTCTCTTATATACATTTGTACTACTGTGGTGATCTGTCCTTTTGGCTGTTGCGGCGGAACTATTAACCCGTTAATCTTCTGATGCCAAAGGCTGTTGGCCCAATCTCTTTTACAGAGCCACGATTATTACTTATAGGGGCACCGTATGTCTAGTGGCCATGAGATCAGCATGGCGCAATACCGCCTAATTAAAGGCCGAGTGGCGGGTGTGGAAGCGACCACGCCTTCTACTGGTTTCTGCGGTTAAGCAAAACGATCATACAAGCCCAACTGAATAGCATGCACCCTCTCGGTGTTCTCCAAGTCGCACTATGGCTATTGGAAATTTCATGCCACAGGCATTTATGATGCCCTGATTTGATTCGCTTTCATTGATGGCACTATTAATGTTACCCAGCTTCCATGAGCTTGTACTGTCTGTTTTCGAGTTACAAGATTGGCGCATTGAATGGAGCTGTGAACAGATTGAGTACGTTGCAAAGGACCAGTGCAACTGTCAGAGGCTAGTGGTTGGAGAGGACAGCAGCAGTCAAGATGAAAGTTTCAATGCGCATGTGAAGTATGGTGAGCCAGCATCAGAGCGTGGACGCCTTCCTCCAATCGCAGATTTTGGTGTCACCAATAGGAGAGGCAAGGGCGAATGGGCACCATGCATACCATAGAGCAGGGCTAAGGTTTATTTGTTAGCCGGTCCAGACTATCCGCTCACCCCCATAATGGCGGTACCATGGCCTAGGCTTCGTGAACAGGTCGCCTTGGATAGAAGGTGCTGGCGGTACGCAGATTTGACAGAACTATACTAGATAAATATTCGCACTAGACTCAGCCATGTCATGGCTAGCCACATCACTGCCCAGGGCAACGTTCATGTGGCAGCACCTTAAACTGCTGTCACAAAATAGGGGCCGAGCAGAGCCATCAAACGAGTAGGTTGAATAAAATAGTAAGGTTATTTATTGGAAGCATAACATGAGCTGGCTGCAGGGCCTTGGTGCCTTTAAATATGTTAGTGTTCTAGGCCAGGCCTGGGTGCGCTGCCATAGCAGCTCACCTTGCCCAATTAGGGTTTGGTTGGCTAGGCGCCTTCTGACTGGCTGCCTTGGCCCACCCAACCCATTGGGTGACACTACATTGGTGATGCAGAGTATAGACTAATAATCGTGAAAATGGCGTTTCATCAGATATTTAGTATGATTCCTAGAACCTGTACAATGCGGAGTGCGCAGAGGAATATCCTGGCAGGCCTGTTAAGGGATCAGTGCAAACACGCTGCCCACCATAGGGAAATGACATCAAATTATCGTAGTAGGGGGGAGGGTGTACAAGTCAAAATTGTTTTCATGGGCGTCCCGTTAGTCGTTGCACTGCCACGACCAGATATCGAGTATGTAACGTGCAGATTGCCCCCACCTCCAGTGACCTCGAGGGGTGGAGGATATGTAAGGGCCTATGTTTTCGAGTGCACCTGGGGCTTGATGACAGTCACTTCATTAGACCAAGAGCGTGTTTGTGAGTGGTAAGCCTTGTATGACGAAACGGTCAGCTTGCATTGGGCTGCAAGGGGTCCCAATGCCCGTGTGTGGGGTTGGGACTGGGCCTCATAGGGCCACCGCCAGCATCACAGACACCCTGACTATTGGTAACAACCAGTGCGGCCCTCTTCACCCTCCTCCCAAAACGAAAAAAGGTATAAGCTGAGAGTACACCATTATCACACTCTACTAGCAGGTAGAGTTCCGGAAATGACCACACAGGCCTGACCTAACGACGTCCATCCGTTTGAGCCCTGCCAGGTAACACAAGAGCCGTTTGAGTGTGCGCGCTGCAGCAGGGCATCGCCAGAAAAAGCCTCCCCAGTGAGCGGTGCCAAAGTAGGCAAGCCCCAGCTGGCGACAGAGTCGTGGCACTGCTTTGTGACATATTTTATCGAGAAGGACTCGATCGCTTTGCATCCGCGCTTTGTACGTGCACCAGCGTTTTGCTGTCTTTTTTCTGCTAGCCTAGTTTGGTTAGCATTAACAGGGGCGGTTATTCCTCTGCGTTTAAAAACAAACACCCACAGTCAAGGCCCCAGATATCTCTCTCTTTATCACGTCACAAAATTCGGCCGAGCAGGACCAACAACAGTAAACGATGTAATAAATAACAGGTATTTATTCAAGCCTTAATTTGCCTTGATGGCTAAGGGCTTGTGTTTAAATAGTTGGCCTGCTGGTGCAGCCGGGGCTGCGAAGCCCTAGCAGCTCACTGATGCCAGCTGAGTGGGGCCAAGGGAGTTAGGTGATTTCCTGCTCCCCAGCCTCCACCGAGTTGGGAGACAATCAAACGAAACTGGGACCATTGGAGGATGTCATGTACCGGCATCACCCATGCCTGCTCTTTCGCTTTTACAAGGCCCAATTAGACAATGAAAAATTTTTACGCCATAAGCCTGAGCCCCTGTGGCACCTGTATCACCACAGGGATACCAGGTATTGGCTGGAGGTGCGACCATCAATGGGTCGTGATGTGGCCCACTGCACCTCATGCTACGTACGCGTGAAAACAGACGGCGTGCCCTATTTTTCCAGTCAACGCGAGTAAAGCACTATATATAAAACCCCTGACCCATTTACCCCCACCAATGTTTTATGCATACACCGTATATAGCACCCTTTAACTTGCTTTGCTGCGTCAGTGTCGTTGTTGCCCCTTGCTTTGGTTCCGCTGTTAAACCGTCATTCGTTGCTTTCAGGCTCTTGAATATCTCTATTTGGTGCAAGTTTGGCCTAAACAGCCTTATTCGATCAGCTCTTAACCATGAAGTTGGCACTACTAGGTTGTGTGTCTTTGCTCGTCGCTGGCTACTTTGGCCATGGTAGTGCTATCCATGCAGACGACAGCAGAGACACTAGGCAACATGGTCACAGTGGGCAGACATCCTATCTCTATACGCCACCTGATTTTTCCTTAGTTGACGTGGACATGTTTTATTCACTTGAGGAAACTAACACCCATAGCCCACACGTGCACCAAAATAGTGTGCCTCAGAGGCAGCTCACTATCCCTGAAATAGTTGTTACCCCACCCGATTCTGATGATACCCCATCGCCTCCGACGACTACAAACACAAAAGTGGAATTGATTATCACTCCCAACATGGCGTGCACATTATTGAAAGCACTCAATGATTACCATGGCGGTGCCCCAGTTTCGTTGCCATCATCATTTTACTCGTTTTTTCCTCGACGTGAAGTGTATGGCATTCGTTTTGACGAAACATATATTCACATTAGCACGCCAGCCGAAATCAAGGCGGTCAAGAAAACAAACTCATCTGCACAATACTACGGATATTTTATCCTTCCTATACACAAATACGATGACAGTGCGGAAGAAAAATATCAACGTAAGTTGGTCATGGTTCGTAGTATACCTATCAAAAAAATAACTAAGCTTTTACGGAGATTAGAAGGTGATAAACTGTTTAATTATGATGTTTGTAAATAAAATATGTCAACACGGTGCTTTCTGAGGAATACATACGCCCAGTGGAGGTCAATGATACGGTTTAAATGGCAGTAAATGTGGTAGGGGCTGAAAAATCAGGGGATGGCGAACGGCATAAAACCCCACCTAGCAGCCTAGCGACTCCATATGTGTGTGCGTATGGTGGGTGTTATGCTAATCACCACAACGTCTTAATATCTGCCTCTCACGGTGAGAGTTTGCGTTAGTTTTTTCATAGCACTTAAATACACCATTGCCGCCCTAAACCCTAAGCTGCACAAGCACCATTGTCGGGACTTGGTCACGTAGCTTAAGTGATTCCAGTATTGATGGATGCACGTTTATTCAAATTAGTGGACCAACCTAACGTAGACCACTAGCAGCCAACGGGATGAAAGGTTGGTGCAATGCTGTGGCGACTTAGTCGTATTAGCACCAGGTTGCCAAGGTATATTTACTGGCTTGGTGTAATGGAACCAGCGCTCGTTTGCTGGCTGGTGAAATCTCTCCAACAATGTGACAACCTCGAGCAGAGTTCTTAAATAGTAGAGAACAGCTCTTTTATTTAATCTGCGCTGATATTGAGTGGATCTGTTTTGTCAATGCGCACCGATTTTCATATTGGCAAGGTGGGGGTATTCGATGCTTCACACACAAGCAAAAGCTTTGAGCGAACGTCTCAGGAGCTGCCATGGCACCTTTATTTGTGTGCCAGCGTAAACTATTGAGATTTACCGCCCAACGATGTTGACAATTGGTATGGCGTATGTGTGTGTGGAGGGGGCGGGGAGAGAAGAGCTAAGGGCCAAGGCATGCAAAGCATCGTGCAACGCATTGGAAGGCACCCTTATGGCATGGCCGTGTCCAGCACTTGTGACACGCAGACAACGCTGACCGATTATCGTGCACAGCGGTGGAAGCACGGTCACATCGTGGCACGTTAGGCTCATGGCACAGACTGTCGTACCAATCTTTAGTCCCCAACTCGTCGCAAAAGGTGGTCAATGTGCAGTAACAGGTGTTGTCATTTAGAGCATAACAAAGCGGGGTGCATCTCGCCCAACTTCAACGCTGCTAGTATGGCTGGTGCAGTACGAAGAACAGTGTGCAAAAACATCATGTCATAAGTCGGCGCCTGGCCCCACCACTGCCTCTCTTCTTTCACGCGAAGAATAAAAGCCACCATGATCAGCGCAAGAGCGATAGAGATAGAAGATGCGGTATCGCCTTCACATTTCGATTGCTGCCAGGTCGATCGCGTATAGCACACCATATGGGCATGGAAATCTCCAGCAATCGCTGGCAACAAACACCCAAACTATTTTTTGCATTGTCATCGCCACCAAAATAGCGCGACACATGCGCCCAGATTGATGTCAATCATTAAGCGTTCACCAATAAACCTCTGGTGGCTGGTAATCACCGATGCGAATTCGCTACACGATAGACAGCCTCAGTCAATCCCACGTCGTAATTTGTGATTATATCCTGCTAGACTCTTGCCCCAAGCGGCAGCGAACACACTGCATAGAATCATTAGAGGACCAAAGTATTGTAGCCGCGAGTGAATCTTAAAGTGAGCCAGGGTGGCAGAGCCCAAGGGGTGACCGAGAGTGAAAAAAATGATGGTGTTCATTAGCCCCACTTTGTCGTACTTGTTCACGGAGGATCGTCCAAATGCACTTATCCACTGGGCGCACTGTTTTACAGGTGGCAGCAACGATGGCCTGCCACGACTGGCAAGGTTGTTGAGGGACCTTTGGCGACGCGCCTTATGCGCAAGAAAGAGCCAAGCGCCGGGGTTGTGGCGGATGACACTGACTTTGCATCATACGTGGAGAGAGCAGGGGTGTGAGGTGGCACTGGGCAAGGAGAGCGGAGCACAGTGTCACCTCGCACAGATGCACACGCGCGCGGTGGTGCGATCGTCCGCCCATCCATCCCATGGGACTGGTCACACCCAAGGGTCTGACTGTGCGCCCCCGCACGTCGGTTTGTGCACCGGCTGTGCACGCCGTGGCCCGTCGACCTGTCCAACAGGTGTCCCTTCGTAAGGGCAGATGCGCCTCTAGGCCCACTGCAAAAGGATCCTCTGGCACCCTTCCCCTCAAAAAAAGAGGAGGAGGGCCTCTGTTTTATTGTTTTGTTCTCTCCGCTTCAATATTTTTATCTGTATCATGCATTGGGACCACAGAGAACACAAGTGTCGCCGAGGCCGTGATACGTCCAGGAACAGCAGCACCACAGAGAGAGAAAAAGAAAGGGTCCAGCCAGGCCCCGGCGAATACGACCGGGCGTACAATGCTGCGCGTCATCGCACACCTACCATCCACTGGTACCACTTAGGGTGGGGACACCGATCCTCCACAAAGACTGGCGCTAAACAAAAGAAGTAAAAAAACGAAACCAATGTAGACAAAGACACGGTGAAAAAAAAAGAGGAAGCCAGTGAAGCAGTCAGTTAGTTGTCTGCACCAACATGACGCGCCAATTGAGCTCACTCTACATTAGCACACGTACGCGCCCACTCTCTCCGCAAGCACTAAAAATAGCGTCGAGCGATCTTTTTTCAGGGCCCTGCAGCATTATCGACTTGGTGTGGCTGCTCCCTGTCTCTATTTGGCTAATGGGTAGTGCCCGTGCTCGGTGACCTATTCGTGCTCGCTCGCTCGGGGTACCCTTTGCCTGCTATGTTCCGTAGAGTCCCTCACCGGCACTGCTTTATATAAAGGCTTTTTGGCGTGGCGCTCTTGCGTGACCCACCGCATTTCCGTGCCTCGTGCTGATAAGCTTGTGCTCTATCTTGGCCGTGCTGGAACGACTTGTAGTATCAGATTTCGCTCTAATCAGCCTCTCTACTGGACTAAGCCTTTATTGCTATCTGTGAATGTTGCTAGCTGCTGGTTATTTTTTTGTCATTTCACCTATACGTGCCCAACATACTATTGCGTCTTGGCGTGCTCCTCATAATTGTACACCTTTCTTACCCTTAAAGTCCACCTTGCTGTTACCTGTACCTGGATCCGAATTTCATGATGATTGTGGCGCGTCATATACTACACGCCCTCCTTTACAGTACCCTGGTGTGCATCCTTGGTACGGTCGTTCTGGGCGATGAAATCGATAGCTGTAGCCGACCGGGACAATGGGCATTGACCTTTGACGACGGGCCCGAGCGGGGCAAAACTGACGTATTGCTAGACTCGCTTGCCAAAGCCAACGCCACGGCCACGTTTTTTGTGCTAGGAGAACTCATCCCGGGCAATGAGGATTTATTAAAGCGGATGCAGAGTGAGGGCCATGTTATTGGGATCCACACCTACAGCCATCCGGACTTGACGACCCTATCGCGAGAGGACATTCGAACACAGCTGCAGAAAACGTCTAAACTTATCGAGGGTGCGACGGGTGTCAAACCCACGCTAATGCGACCGCCGTATGGCAAGATGAATGATGAGGCACGACAAGTGTGCGCAGACCTGGGATTGCATATCATACTCTGGGACATCGATACCAAGGATTATCAATATGCCGCGGAAGACTTTACGGGCGATACTGGCCACCAAGAAATGCTGAACAACTTTCGTGGTCTTGTCAGCAGCACAGCGTCATTAACCTCTGGCCACATCTCCCTCCACCACGATATCTGGGGCACCACGTCGTTTCATGGCAAGGAAATAGTTGATATAGTTGCAAAGCAAGGTTTTGAATTTGCTACCATCGACGATTGCATGAATGGGATCCCTCAGCCACCCGGCAGGAACGATCCAATGTTGCCCAATGACCCCTCGGTTGGTGCAGGCGGACCAGGGTCGTCGCAGCCAAGCCGGTACGATTATCCGCGGTATGCCGTTGGTCCAGCTAATGGTAGCTTGCGAAAGGCCAATACCCCTACCGACAAAAAACCCGTATCTGGACGGTGTAGGGCTAAGGGGCATCGTGGTAACAAACCTTAACTTGGCCTACGAAACCGCTTGTTATCGAGATGCGTGATAACCCAGTTGGAGTAGACGAAACAAGAGTCAAGGAAACAAAACCTATGCAAGCAGAGTAAAAAATGATTTGCTTAATGTTGGAACGATTGAAGATGAGTGTGTTGGAGGGTGGACTGTAAAATGCTATGTATATATTGATTGTGTGCCTGGTACCAATAAAACGCCGAATTGGTATGAATCTTTTAGAGACCACGCTCTCTCAGTTTGATGGCCGTTTCACGACCAAACGCCCTAAATTTCCTGGTGTGGCTCCTTTTGGGGGCGTAGCATGAATATATGGGTATCAGTTAGTCACACTGGGCCGCCAAAAAACAATCAATGGCTGATTGTGTGAAGGATTCAAGGCACGGTCGCAGGCATGCCATATCGCCAGCCTTGCTTGTGGGCAGGTAGTGGTGGTGAATATGGCGGCAGTGAAGGCTCCCTCCCAACAAATCATTTACCATGGAGATGACAAGACGTTGTCCATAGTGGGAAGAAAAAAAGCAGTGATCGGAAAATAGTCATTCCTGCTAAGGCGGCGATGTGCTGCAGACAGGTTGACGGGCAACATCAGTGGCCGGGAAAAAATAAAAATGCCAGACCTTGGAACCAGTTGGCAGCGAGTGCGAGTGGCGACGACGTATGGAAAAATCAGCAGGTGTAACCCTGGCCAGGGCCGCTGCTGGCTGTACCATCCATTACAGAAGGCCAAGCCAGACTGCGAACGTTCCTGGTGTGCCACAAGGGATGGGTGAGAAAAGTCCGCACATCCCCGGCATACGAGGCAGCGGTCTCGGCACTCCTCTGGACAAAGTGGTCAGGTGAAGCTTGGGAAAAAGGAGCCACTTGTAGTAGCGCGGGGTGGCTGGATACCGGCAGTGGAGAGATAATGCGGTAGGCAAAGGGAAAAAGCTGTACGCGGAGCTCGGTGGCGCGCAACGAAAATCGCAAAGCACATGGCCCAGCAGGCAGCGAAACAGCCTTGGCATAAACCTTACATTCGCTGTCCTGGTATGGTCCCATTTGGACGCATCTTTTTTCCATTTCATAATCGATCGATGTTCCGATTGCCTTTTTTTGGTCCCGGACCCCCTCCACCTGTTTGCCTGGTGTGGTATAGGCAATCTCTCTCCTTCTCTCTTTTGCTGCACTTCAACTGTCCATTCCTAACTTTCTGCCTTGTTGACAACGTTGTCGTTTCACCATACATTTCATTGGTTTCCCGCTCGCCTTGCCTACAGACTCCGTTTGCGTGACTTGCCACTGCATCACTGTGCGACGCGACGCTGTCGATGGCCATGCTTCGTCCAACGCTGTACCCGCTCCAGGGTATCATGTTTTTCCTGGTGCACCCGTCGCTATGGTGCCGGTGCCTTTGCGGACTGTTGGTTATGCTGCTGATCGCCATTGCCTCGCTGGTGGGCTATAGCTTTCTCATCAGCCCCACTGCGCACGCGCTCATAGACGCCAATTGCCCCGCAGGCCTGGCCTGGGTCGTGGCGGTCATCCTGATGCTCCTCGAGAGCTCGCTCACGGTCATTATCTTGGGGCTGCTTTTGATGCCGTTACTTCAGGATACGTTGTTTGACGACGTGCTGCGTATCCGCGGATTGGGCGAATCCCTCCTCAAGGCTTCGGCAGTGTACAGATACACGGCGATCCGCGGCATTGCGGCTGGGCTGACCTTTGCCATGGTCCAAATTCTGGTACTGCTGCTGACTATCCCCATCAATGCCATAGTGATTGTTGGCTCGATCTTGGCCCTTGCTATCAATGGAATCCTGCTGGCCTGGAGCTACGTGCTCCATTACCACATTGAGGTGCGCAACATGTCGTTTCGGCAGAGCCGCCACTGGATCAGACTCAACTGGCGCGAATTCGCAGGTTTTGGCATGGTCGCCTTTGCTCTGGAATTGATCCCGCTCTTTAACGTCGTCTTCATGTTTACCAACCCCGTGGGTGCTGGCCTGTGGGTGGAGGCCGAGTACCACAAAGAAATTACCCTGCGTGGGCAGCCTGGCAATAAGTATGACGGTAATATGCCGCTTCCCCCCAGTCTTGACCCGTCGTACGCGTCCTCTATCGCTGCGGCTAACCCGTAAGCACCGCGCCCTAGAGCTGCCGAATCGGTGGTGTATCGTAATATTATCAACTCCTCATGCGCATAGAACAAAAATGTAGGATGTATCATCACGATACACTCTCAGCTAGCGATTGATTCCATCACCGCATTGTGTGGTTTGTACCATATATTCATACTTATATTTTGCACATTTAGTACTATAGACTGGTGGTTTTCAAAAGACCGCCCAGCGGCTGACACGAGTTGGCTTGGACGGAATTGCCATGTGTGCCTGCTCTATCGTTACTTGACCCTGACAACGGGAATAAAACGGATGTCTCGCCCAGGATGTGTGATAATGGCTGTTGCAGTCAATTAGGTGATAAACACCCTGATCAACCCATGAAACTTAGTTGCTACCTCCTACCTGACGCTGCGTAAGGTTTACAAGCCATGCATTGACACTGACTATTCGCCTAGGACAGCTCAATCGCTGACCCCCTCCCCAATGGTTCGCTACGATTCAAAGAGGAGCCAGGCCGTTTGGCTGCGCCTACCACAAGTTTTATCGCACGGTAGCTGAATGCAGCAGCTTACGTCAAACAAGAAGAAACTGGTTGCTGCAGTGGATGTGACCCTGGTGATGGTGCACAGATTGCAGTAGGTGCAAAGCTTGAGAGAGCTGGGATCTAGGGCACTTGAAGAGCGGCAAACCATCCGTTGCAGTCAATCGAGGGAACTATGTGTATGTTCCACTCGCGGCCGCGTGACTACCCATTCAGCATCGCATTAACGAAACAAATAAACCACCCCCGTAAGAATGGGGTCTGCGCAGCTCTTGTTGAACCCGCTGGTTGCACTGGTTAAAGGGAAGAGAGAGAGGCTTGGTTAGAAAAGGCCATAAATGGTTTTCAGCAACTATTTGTACGCAGCAGTAGGCCGATAAAAAGTAGGGATACCACGACAACATATTTCTCGAACGCCAGCCCCACCGCATCATTGGTGGTATGCGTCTTTGCTATGCAGTTTTGGGGGGTTTCAAACCAAGCGTTCATGGACAGCAATGTATCGGTGCAAGATTGGTTAGCAGCAATACCATCGTTGCCTGGTTGAACATTACGAATGTATAGAGCCCACGCCGTGGGACTTGGCACCCATTTAACAAGCAGTGATATGACCTGAGAAACGGTGTTGTAAGCTGCACGCCTCTACTGGCTGAAACTCGCTGCAAGTTGCACATATCCGCACGTACACACTCTTGTCAGCGCAGAGGTATGGTGTGTTGACTGTTTCATACGTAACAGAACCTTGGACCAATTGAGGCAATGCCTGGTACTTTTTGTTTTTGTAGCGAGTATCGGCTGACAAGTTCCATGCACCCGGCAGCATGCTTTAGCCGAGCGAATGTTCCAAAGTCCAAAGGACACTGGAACTAGCATGTATACGCGGTGGCCGTTTTGGCATACAGTGTGAACCGGCCGAGGGCAATTATTATTATTATTATTTTAGGAGAATGATGGTTACCTTGTGGCTGTGCCTGCATGCGCTGTGATGCTGGGTTAGGCAGGGTGGTCTGACAAAGGATACAGCGGCATCGGTGAGACGGAACCCTTGATGCCTTGCTGCATCACGCCTGTCCCTAGTGAACCAACATTAGACGCATTGTTCTCGCTCGGAATGGCAGTGCTGGCCAAGGGCCCGAGCAGGCCCATTGTTTGCTCTGTGCCATCATATCTTGGCCACCTGGCGTTTCTAGTGGTGGAGACGGCAAAGGGACTCGCACCGTAGCTCGGTGGCACACGCTAAAAATAGCCATCATCATGCTTTCGCTTCAGCAGTGCCAAAGGCCTGGTGGAAGTAATGTTGCGTTGCGTGGCCCTGCGATAAAGTGTTGGCTAAAGAACCAAAGGGCATGTATGGTGCGTCCTGGACTGATGTCCAGCTGATGGGCGCAGCCGGAGAATAACAACAATCGGCTTAATTTTTAGGTGTATTGTGGTTGGGCCTGTGGGGGTACAGGATGAGGGCTAAAAGTGTGCACCAGCCATCGGACAATAATCCCCACACGTCATAACAAGGGCGCCTATTGTCTCTGTTGTTCCTTCTCACTTGTTCGTTTGTTTCTTTGATTGGTGCCCGATGCTGACCAACCAGCGCGGTCAGGATCCGTGGCACTCTGTGGTTGCCTTCTGACACATTGCCTTTACCAACCAAAGCAAAGTGGAGAAAAAAGAAATACACAAGATGCTTGCTTACCTCAGCCCCGCGTTCGAGGCACCATTGTTTTCTTTCCAGCGATAGCGCTGGGGGCAGGCTTTACTTGGCATAGAGCGGTTGAGTTCAGTGGTACCTTGCGCGCAGTTCCATATTCGTATTGTTAATTTTCCCCCTTAAGACTCCTCTCCCCGATTCACTGGCGGTGTTCACGCGCTTCACCACCCCACGTTTCGTCCCTTCCATTTGTTTCTCCTTTGCTCCTTTTTTCCTGCCAGTCAACACCATTGATGCAGTAGACCATCGACCTGGCTGCCAAAACACCAGGCACTAGCACAATAATGCTTCCCAAAGGGCCCTCCACCAAGCCACACGGCATAAGCGGAAACCAGCTGGTACTGTGCGCTTGTTTGGCCATTGCTACTGGCAAGTGATGCGATGCGTTGCGCGGCTGCAGCTGGACTGTCACGCACCAGTGCCACCTGCGATGCGGCGGGTTTTCTGGCTGGTAGACAAACAGATAGATGGTCGATGATTCAATACATTAGTACGCGTTGGATGGTAATTGCGCTTGCGCTAACCCGCGCATCATACAAACACACGTTCATCACAGAGTGTGCAGTGGGATTGTCGCTGGCCAACAGCTGATCCCAACACAGGTCTTCGCTCGAAAGCCCCTTTATTTTAGGGGCATGCCCGTTGTCCTTTGTTGTGGTCCGGCAGCGTTGTGGGGGTATCATTTCTTTTTTAACCCACCAGCTACCAGCAGCTGGCATTCCTGTTTCGGCCATTTCATTACTACGATCCTTCCCCCGATTTGTAATACATCAGCGTTGACGTTTCCACCTGTTTTATCGAAGCCTGGCTATGGTGAGCAGCGGTTGGGGGTATGTCAAGTGTCAGAGATTATAGATATATGCATCTGGCTATGCTGTCTTTTTTTCGTGTGTGTGGTTTGCTGGTGGACGACAGCGGTCATTCTAGAGATTAAAAACAGCCCTGTGCAGCGCGCATTTCATTTTAAAAAATCGAGTGCGAGCGTGGAGTGGGTGTATGCGCACAGCAGTGGAGTAGCCAATCAATGGCTGCGGACGCTGACGAGATAAAGGGAAGGAAGCAACACATACGAAAAAAGGAGGGCAGAACAGGGAGAAAGGGACACGGGTGTGCGCTACTCGGTACCTCTTGGTTTAGTTAATTCGGTCCATGGGTGCAGGTACCGGTGTGGCCGCCATCCATTCGCCACTCACCGCTACTCGCACTCCCTGGTGCAGCACCAATGACCTGTTCGCTGACACCAGTATTGTTTGTCCTTGCTGCTCTTTTCGACTCGGCACACTCGCGCCTTCCTTCTTTTTCTCGAGGAGCTGCTCACTCACTCGCGTCACATATAAATGACGCGTCGGCCAGTGCCCTCGCCTTGGTCGCATCGTATCGATTCTAGCGTTTCTCCGCTCCTGCCCTCTACGCTCATTAGCGAGATTGGTGCTCTCTCGCCTTGGCTTTGCCCTCGGTTTGAGTCCACCCTGTCGGCTATTATAAACTCCCTTTTTTCCCTTTTATTTAGCGACGGCCGCTATTCGTAATCGATCAACGAAACCACGCCGCCATTGTTAGTGTGCTCTTCGTCAAACAGTATCAAAACGTCCACTCAGCGTTACGATCACGCTCCTAGCCGAACAAACCAAGGCCACCGTCTCGTGCGGGTGCTGGGATATAAGCAACGTTCCTGCCTTTTGATTCGCTCACTAGTGCCGTGAACCTGCTAGCTGGGCAGAAAGAACGGCGCTAAACTGTGGGCTGGTTCGCGAACACCGTCACGCAGTCCTTTGTCGCTTTTGTTTAATATATTGTCAATTACTAGACCACCCCTTCCATTAATATCGCCGTCGCGCTCTCTAACCATGCTTCGCTGGGCCAGCACGATGTTGGCCGTGGGTCTCACGGCGCTGCTAGGCAGTCAAGCCGCCCAGGCACTGGACCTCAGCTGCAACAACAACCTGGTGAGCTACTGGGGCCAGAACATCTACAGGTTCAAACACAACGCCACGGGTGAACAGGGCCTGGACTACTACTGCGAGAACAGCCCGTCCGAAGACATCCTGGTGGTCTCGTTTCTGAACACGTACGACCCGATGATTATCAATCTCTCCGATCACTGCTACGAGTTCTTCAACGATACGAAGCTGCTCAACTGTCCCAAGGTCGGCGAGCAGATCAAAAAGTGCCAGTCGCTTGGCAAAACCGTGCTATTGTCGATGGGCGGCCAGGAAGGCGAGTACCGTTTGACCTCGGAGCAGCAGGGCAAACGGGTTGCTCAGGAAATCTGGGACATGTTCTTGGGCGGTCAGAGCGATACGCGGCCGTTTGGCGATGCGGTGCTCGATGGGCTGGACTTGGACATTGAAAAGAACGACGCAGTTGGCTACACCGATTTCATCAAGACCATGCGCGACCTCTACGCCTCCGATAAGAGCAAAAAGTACTACATGGCTGCCGCTCCACTGTGCCACTACCCCGACCTGGTGATGCCCAAGACGTACAACGAAGCGTGGCTCGACATGCTGTTTGTCCAGTTTTACAACTCGCCATGCGGTGCAGACAACTTTGGCACCCAGACGTTCAATTTTGAGATGTGGGACGCCTGGGCGCGCATCTATTCCGTCAACAAGGATGTCAAGGTGTTTCTGGGGCTACCGTCGTCCGAGTACGCCGCCCTCACGGGGTATGTCGACGCAGACCGGATGAAGCACATTGTTGGCGAGCTGCAATCCACGTACCCGTCATTTGGAGGCGTCATGCTCTACGACATTTCAGAGTCCCGCCCCAACGGCGACTACTCCAAGCAGGCCAAGGACGAGATGAGCCGCAATGCCAACTGCGGGAAATCGGATTAAGGGGGTAGCATCTTCATAGCCTGTGGTGGTGGCCAAAGTGCAGCCAAGTGATGGCTCCTTATTGCGTGGTTGCTGCGCACCCAAGGACTAAAAGTGGCTTGTATGTCGACCAAACGCGCCCTGTAACCCAGCGTCACCACAATGTGATGGTGACTTTGCAGCCACAATAAACGGCGGCGATCCACTGCTGCTTTTGCCTTTTTCTGCCGAGAAGGAACGGCGGGCGATGCGTATTTTTACATGCGTCTTCTTCCCTTTCCCTTCTACCGCCACTTGGCATTTGGCGTCGGGAGAGGAGCGTGTTGGCGCGCAAAGGCATGCTAACCAATTGCGCACAAAACCTTTAGTTTTTTTTCTGCTCTTTTACATGGTGTTTCGCCGGGCTGTTGGCGATTGCAATGGTATTGTGTGACTCCCCACTTACTCCTGTGCTATAAGAAATCGTTGACTGGTTATGTTTTTCTCCCCACTGGTCGATTGCGACTGGAGCTCTCCCACCAAGCCAAATAAATCCACCCCATGTTCTACGGCCATCAGCGTGTGGCGACGGCGGCTACTGGTAAAAGCTATTTTTAATTAATTAATAGACACACTTGGCTGTACGCCCCGCCAGCCTCCCCTTGGCCCTGGGAGTGCTATGTATTGTTTCTCCAAGGCAAGGTGCGGCTGGGCACCGGCGTGCTTGCTGCATCACTAAGAGGAAGTGCACTGCGGGGCGGTATTAGCTACGAAGAAAGTCGGCGCATGCAGCTGGGTCAGCCTTGTAACCTGCTTGCTGTGCTCCGGCAGTGATGGCAGAGGTGGGATAAGCATCAGGCGTTACATCGTTTTATCGACGTTTCCCTGGAATGGAGTGAGGGTCGGTTGAATGCAAAGCAGGCAAACCTGAGCAGGTAACGCCAGCAAGCCCGAAGCGCTGACCTACTTCTCACATTATTGATGTAGTTGGCCTTTATCAAGTCTTATGGACACATCCCTAGGCCGTTTTGTGGTCCTTTGTTCCCACTCTCACTTGGCAAGGGGTTTGTTCCCCACTTTTACCACACTTGCTATTGTCACCAGGTTTGCCATTTTCTCACTCCCTCCTTCTCTCTCTACTTCTTTCTAACCTTTGGGCTCTTTTAGTTGCAGCCACTGCGTGAACAGTTTGTTGCCTTCATTCTCTGCGTTACGCCTATACTTCTTGCCCTTTCACGCAACGCTAGCGCCATAGCAAACGGACCATGGACCACGGACACGATGGCCATCACGACATGCCAGGCATGGATGACGGCCACCACATGCCGGGAATGCACCACGATTGCGCTATGAATGTAAGCAGATTCCTGGCCTGTCACTGTCGGCACCGACCAGAGAACGGGCTGGGGGATGTAAACGTGGGCGCGGGCAGCGCTTAGCTGTGGTCAGTGATAAGGACGCCCATAGCTCGCTGACCTTTTGAGCATATGATGACACTGGCTTGCATACTGCCAACCCTAGATGGCGTTCAACTGGGACACCGAGAACGTGTGCGTTTTGTTTGACTTTTGGCGCATCAATTCGCCGGTCAGTCTGATCACGTCTTGTCTCGCCGTAGTGACCTTGTCGGTTGGGTACGAGCTGACCAAATTTCTGATTCGCCGCTGGGAGTGGTTTAATATTCGTGGCGGCTACACCGTGGCCACGCGTGGCCCCCGCAACCGAAGCGCCACCGGCGAAAGTGGCGATTCGACGCCCGGGTGGGCCAATGAAGATGATTCGGAAGAGGTTGAGGAAAATGCGCACCTGGCAACCAACCGCTTATCGCGCGAGAGCGACACCATGGTGCGCGTGCACGGCCGAACCGAGCGTCAGCTGGCTAAAACGTAAGTACAAGGAACCACTCGAACACAGTCCTTGCCAATAACTGCATGCATGCAGGGCGGTTTCTCGTAGTAAAGGACCCGTAGGTTTGTCCATGATGATCACGCGCCAATTCTAACGCAACTTGCCGTGGTCGTTTTTTTTATTCTGAGAGGGTGGGCGGGGGCGTCGTGACTGGGCTTTCACAACTTAGCCGGCGCCAAAAGGTGCGGGTGACCCGGGCAATGGCCTACAGCGTCCAGGTGTTTTACTCGTTTATGTTGATGCTCATCTTCATGACGTACAATGGGTACCTGATTGTCAGTGTCGTGGTGGGCACGGCCATTGGGCACTACCTGTTTGGCCCCGATGAGATCTCTGGCCTTCGCTCCATGGCGTGCCATTAAAAGCAGCTAGGAGTAGCCGTTGCTACACCAAGCGGCTGGGTTTGCCGATCAAAAGGTGCCCCATGGTCATCGTGTATTATAAGGCAGCCTTGTTGGCTACACTTGGACCAGCATAAGCTTGATTTGCTGTTTTCAAAGTCCGTGGCTAACTCGGTGCACGCGTGAGTATAAGTTTACGTGTGTGTGTTGAGAGATACAAAGCAGCAAGTAACCACCCGGTGGGTGCTTTGCCAACGCCATCGCGTGCAGTCTATTATTGCAGTGGTTCAGTTCTTGGCCAAGCTGTATGAAATACCCTATGCTTTAAGGTAGCAGCCACGCAAATAGTCATCTGTGGATGCGCAGGATCAATTTTTTGTGTTTGTTTATCCCGTTCAATAAAGCCCTACCTACCCAGCATGGTGTCGACCAGCCAGCTGCTTCGGCGGATTATGTTCACTTTTTTTTTGAAAACTTGCCGGTTGGAGCGCATGGCTGCAACGCATTTGTTTTTTTAGGCGACTTTTGGTTGTTTATTTCGTCGTGTACTTTGCATGCCACACATTGCACCTCATCTGATTCCCGTTCTTGTCCAACCATGAGTTCGATTTACATTCAGGAGCCTCCCACACGGTACGCAATGCTTGTTCATGTGCAATGACTTTCACACTTTTTTTTCCACGGGATGGCTGCTGCTGCTTAGTGCCACCCATGGAATGATGGCCTCGTGGAACCTAGTCGTGCCTGACCTTGTTTTTACTCACGATTCATCAAGGGGGCATTCCAACACCCTTGCGCTATCAATAATTAAATACGGCGACTCTGGTGGGGTTGGTTAGAGGGCATATCGTTTTGGAAACGACCAAGGGCACAATTGAGGTAGCACTCTGGACCAAAGAAGCGCCGCTGGCGTGCCGGAACTTCGTCCAACTCTGCTTAGAGGGATACTACGATGACACGATATTCCATCGGGTCGTTCCAGGGTTTATCGTGCAGGGTGGAGACCCCACGGGCACGGGGGAAGGAGGCGCGTCCGTCTACGACGGCGGTGAACCATTCAAAGACGAGTTTCACAGCCGACTTCGGTTTGTGCGGCGTGGTCTGTTGGCCATGGCCAATGCGGGGCCTAACGACAACGGCAGCCAGTTCTTTTTCACCCTCGATCGAACCGACGAGCTCCAGCGCAAACATACCATCTTTGGCACAGCAATCGGCGACTCGGTGTTCACGGTGCTCAAGATTGGCGAACTAGAAACTGATGACCAAGAGCGGCCCCGGTACCCGCCCAAGATCCTCTCAACCACTGTGGTGGAAAACCCCTTCCCAGATATTGTGCCGCGGGTCACTGCCGAAGAACGTCAGCAGCAAAAGACGCGCCACGACAACACGCCTGACAGCCACCCAACTACCAGAAACAAACGGGCCCGTCAGAGCAAGCGCAAGGGAGTGAAAAACCGGAATCTGCTGTCCTTTGGTGACGACGCCGAAGACGCCGAAAAGGATGGCATGAACCCATTCGCTCCTACCAAGGGTCAGAACAAAGGGTTCAAGATGCAAAGTTTGCACGACGTGGTGCAAGATGATTCCCGGATATCCCAACACACTGCAGCTGATGCCAAGTCAGCTACTCACATACCTGTCTTGACACAAACACTCAAGCCATCTGACCGAAATGCCATACCTAGTGCCCCCAAGGAGATCGCTATCAATGAACCAGCCACCGCAGACAGCTCGGTTGCCAGCTCCAATGCTACAGTTCCTGGAGCTAGCGGTACAAATCCGCTCACTGATGCGCAATCCTTAGCAGGCAAGCGCATCAGCGCAAAGTCGTCTGCTCCGGCCTATGGGGATTTGATGCAGGGCTATACGAGGCAGCGCGATCGCTCCAAATCAAAACGACCAGCTGGTCATGAGGACAAGGTAAGTCGCTCTTGAACTCTTCACCCGTAATAACTGATCATACGGTGTAGGCCACTCGAGTGCAACAGGCAGAACCATATATCCAAGCTTGCTCACCCTCTGCTTTTTACTGATGCATGTCTGTGTGGCGCTCACCGAAAATCCCATAGCTTTTCGCCAAGTTGAATGCCTTTAAATCCACGCTAACGCAAGTAACCAGAGCATCAAAGTACATGCAAACTGAAACCAGCTCGTTGGAAAGCCAAACCTTACCAAAGGATACAGACGCGAGTGAGTATTTGCAGAGTGCCCCAAGGTCAGTGGGTGCGCCATTGCCACCGACGGCATCGAAGCCCCAAACTACATCTGATGCCACCACAGCTGATGCGTCATGGCTAGCCCATCGGCTGCAGTTTGCCTCACCCGTTACTGGTAATACCGCAAGTGAGCGCGATGAGGATGGTTTGGTGACCATTGATCCACTGGCCAGCTATTCTAAAGTGATCACGACCACCAAGCGAGTCCATCCTCGTTAAGCAAGAAAAAAAAGGGTACTGGCTAGCAATAAATACCTTGCAAGCTCGGTGAGAGAAGCATTACCACATACTACCTATCCCTTAAGCAATGTTGGTATTAAGTCTGCTTTGGTGAATGAATTCGACCAACAAAATATTCGGCAACCTGACATCGTCAAAAGAAATCATTGTGTGGTGGGGAACCCACCTCAAGCCCTGAAACAGCCTAACAAGGTCGATTTCAGCGCATTATTGCTACCAACTGGG
>JANBQA010000254.1:0-19676 GCA_027576955.1 Dimargaris xerosporica
TCGAGGTGCCGATGGCCAGGATGGCCACCAATGCCTAGGCCGTGCTGTAAGCAGCCCAGCAAGTACTGGCGTGTCTTCTGGTGCTATCACAGGCAATGGGTTGCAAGTGAATGGCTTGGGCCTACTGTTCACTACATCACACGGCCATACGCACGCAGTTTCTATTACGTATCTACGGTGGAGAAATAATTAGCACTCGGAACCTCGGTGCATCCAGCGAGGGAAAGCTTTGTAGTAAGCAGAGTATGTCCTAAAAGCCGGCTTATGTACTATTTTTCACAATCGATGAGGAAAATGACAGCGACGGCTGATCAACCAACCAAGCCAGCTCCTGTGCTGTTGCCAGTGCCAATGCCATTTCTGAGCCCAGCTCCTCATCGCAATCAAGTGCTTTCCTGATGAAAAATGTGAAAAAAGGGCTGGCTTAATACCGATATATGCTGACGTCTGGGCAAAGCGGTGCCGCGCAATAGAGCCAATCACCCGAGTGGTATAGGTGGCGCTGGTAAATGCGCCCTTTCCATTCCTGTCAAGGGGCAGCGAACAAACGACAGACGGCGGTCCAAGGCGAATGGACAACAGTGGGGATTCTCGGGCAATGGCAGCAGTCTAAATTTAGACGCCGCTCGGGGGCACGAAAGCCCGCTTGGCATTGGTCGTGCGCTAAAAAAAAAGAGGCCACTGCACTGCCGTCCAACCGCCCAACTCCAATACACCTATAATACAATCCCACTTGTGGTGTGCGCGGAAGTTGGTTGCGTGTCACTAAGAAATACAACCTCGCACGCCTGGCGCGCTCGGCGGCGTGGTTTTCTTGACTTCTTCTACTGCTCCGTCGTTTGGTTTTATTTTTTGCTGTAATTGCGGTACCAGCTGGTGTGGCGTGCTGTGGTGAGGTTTAGTCATCTGCCAATGTCTGTGCCCTTCTGACCGAGTTCAGTCAATCTGTCATCTCTCGAGGTCTAGCTGGTCTTGGCTGCGCATCGCCTGGAGCGTTACTTTTTTGTCATTTGTTTCCTATCTTCTAAAACGCTCGGTCCAATCTGTGCCTCGTTCTCGTAGCTGTTGCTATTACTAGGTTGTTCTTGTCCAAAGCTGACGTTGGTGCAGTGCAAACCCCAACGATTGGGTCCCTAGTGCTTGGCAAATCAATCGCATCCAGGCTAGGGCTCTGCTGGTTTTATTCGACAAGCGCTCGCTGATCTAAGCATTTGTGCGTACCTCTCGATTACCCGGGATACCAGTGGTGGTGGTCACTATCCACATCTTCCCATAGGTTTCCTGGCAAGTTTACCCCACGCCCACCGGGCCTTTTTTGTTCGAACGCCGTTTACAGCGCGCCCTTCTTTCTTCACTTAACTCGCACTTGTGTGGTTGCTGTCGCGTCAATCGAGGATGGCGTCGCAGCGTCCCATCTCCGACTCATTTCATCTGGGCTCGGACCGGTACGGATCCTCGGGCGGCGTGGGAGGCAATGCGTCGGCACACCTGCGCAATAGTGTGGGCGGTCCAAACCCCGCTCCTGCTTCCCGCCCCACAGACGCAGGGAACCGGGCCAGCGACCCAGTAAACGCCGCTCGGCCGACGTCGGATATTTACCTTCAGGCCTCCACTAACCCTTCCCAGCTTAACAGCGCCAAGGGCGCGTTTCCCACCGCATACCATGGCCAGCAGCAGGCGTCCCAGGTGCTGCGGGCGCAATCGGGTGGCCTGGTGGAGACCGATGTTATTGACCGCTGGTTTGAAGACCTCAACCAATTTCAGCGAACGCTCGAGGAAATGGCCACGGCCAGCTTGGATCCCACGTTCAAAGAGGAGCTTACCGCCATCGAGCAGTGGTTTGGTGTTTTATCCGAAGCCGAGCGCACGGCCACTCTTTACGCCCTGTTGCACCAGATTTCTCCCGTTCAGATCCGCTTCTTTATGACCATTTTGCAGCAAAAGGCCCAGCGCGATCCCATGAACGCCCTGTTGGCCCAAATCGGCCAACCCACTGCCAATACCTCTCTCGATGAGACCAATGCTGGAGATGGCAGCAGTGTGCGTCATATGCTTGATCGGCACTCCATTGCCTTGGACCATGGTTCGCTGGGGGATGGGGCCAATTCGCGCATGAACTCATCCATGGCTCGTTTGAGCGCCAGCTCCACCAACCTGGCCGGCATGGCCAACAACGGATTAGGGTTAAATCCTGCTGCATCGCTCGCTGGATCGTCGTCTATTTCTGGGCTGTACACTTCCGGGTCCCGGCCCGTGGGCAATGCCAGTGGGCGCGACGGGGATACCGGTGGGGTGTTTTCCAACCGCTGGTCGCTGTCATCGCTGGGACCCAATACCAGCAGCGCTTCGGGCAATGCCTTTGGTGGTGGGCCCTTGGCGGGAGTTGACCCCTACTCTAACCGCAACTCGGGAGCCGGGTTTCCTGGCGCCACCGACCCGCTGGGATTACCCATGTGGCGTCGACCGGACCTAGGGTTTGACAGAGCCAACAATGCCAATGGGCCCCGCGGAGGCAAGTTTGACCGCCCCGGGTCGGCCATGAGCAATGAAAAGCCCCTGGCGTCCAACCGGTGGGGGTTTGCCTCGTCGACCAACATTGCTACCATGGTGGACAACAATCAAACTACGGAGCGCCCCAAATCAGCTACCGAGCTGGACTTGGATGACTGGCAGTCGCTCAACCTGGGTCGGGCTCCTCAGCAACGCCAGTCAACAGGGCCGGGCGTCAAGTCTACTCTTCGCCACTCGCTTGGCAGCAACCCTTCGGGAGAGGCAGGTGACAAAGGTCACGCACCAGAGCCAGCGGCTGGACCTGCCGACCCAGCTCAAGCTGTGGCGGCCTCGCACGACGCACCATCCGGTGGCGGCAGTTCCAGCCTGGCGTCACGCCGATTGGGAGCGCACAAATTCTCAGTGGCTGTGTACGATAGGCCCGAAGGGTCGGTGCCAACTGCACTGAGATCGCCGCTCAAGTCGCCACTGTTTTCGCCCGGACTCAAGGGCAGTCGTGCATCTGGATCCCGCCCAACCACACCTGCCATGCCTCCTGGCTTGCACCCGCCCCAATCGCCTTGGAGCACCAATTTCTCCGACATCGGGTCCATGAAACAGCATCAAAACGCCGCGGCTTTGCGGTCACACCAACTCGGCTTGGCTGGCGACGGGTACGGGGCCACAGGCCCCTATGGTCCAAACGCAGCCCACCACCGCATCAATTCCCCGATTCGGGGCAAGTTCCCGCCCTTTGGTGGACCACCAGGCGCGGCTGGGTATCCACCAACTGGACCCCGATCAGGCCTCAAGGTCCCCATGGCACCACAGGTCCATGGCGGCTCTACTACAGGGGGCAACGCTCCGGCTAAAATGCCTACGCGCAACCAGGAAGCGGTGGATATGAAGCTACTGGAAGACATTCCAGCGTGGCTAAAGAGCCTGCGCCTCCACAAATACACCCCATGTTTCCAGAACATTCACTGGCGGGACATGGTGCGTATGACGGACGAGGACCTGACGGCGAAAGGCGTGGCCGCTCTCGGTGCCCGTCGAAAGATGCTCAAGGTGTTTGACTCGGTTCGTCAGGAACTCGAAGCGAATGGTGAACCGTTGGTCCCTGCCGAAGAATGCGGCGTATCTGCAGTGGCAACAGCTGCTACAGATCCTGCGGGCTCCTCTGCAGCTCCTGACTCTTTGGACTCGACGAGCACGACCACTCCTTCCGATCAATCCACGTCGTGCGCAAACGTGTCACCGCAGCCAAAGCTAGGCGTAGTCGTGGAGTAGGCCCAAAGGGGTGGGGGATTGCGCCGGTCGAATGTGTTCTTTCTCCTGATGGATCCGTTGTGCTGCGCTTGGCAAATGGCCGTCGCTGTGTTGACAAAGGATCTGAGCATTGACACCCACCTTTTTGCTTTATTCTCTCTCTACTCGAGTATCGTCTGGGTGCTGGATCACAATACCGCCCAGGCTACCGCTTGACTGCGTCCGAGAGCCACACTGGCTCGCTTTTAATCTGCCTCGTCTAATTTTTTGATGTCATGCGTGTGACTTTGAGGGATACCATGTTGTTCCTGCTTGCCCAGTGCGCTGCAGACCTGATGGGCGTGTGCGTGTCTGTGCCCGCGGTGCCTATTCGCTCCTAGTCGTTTTTTTGCCTCTCCACTCGTACATATGTATCTCTTTGACTCCCTTCGTATTCTTGGCCAACGGTTGGTCCGTGTGGCATTTCTAAATAAAAATATTTTATCAGGTGGTTGTTCATTGACATCAATTACCTATGGGGTACCGATTGGCGTCAAACAAAAGCTGAAGAGTCCCGCAAGGTTCCGTTTGAAAGGATTGCATCCCTGCCTTACAGGGTGCTAATTTTAGAGAGAGAGGGAGGGAGAGTGAGAAAGGACGCGCGCTCGCACTACGCTAGAGCAAAGAACTTTGTGGAAATTCTAGCGCAATCCAGAGTGCCAGCGCAGACCAACGGCGTCAGAGCCCATAAGAGACATATGTATGTGTTGGTGTGGCTTTGTTGGCCAAGGCGTGCGCCATGGGCCAGATATCCTGGCGTTCAGGTAAACCGTTATATGTTTTGTTTCTTTTTCTTGCTTGTCTCAATTTTTTGACGTTTGCCATTGCCTGTGCGAGCGTTGCATTCAGTCTCTCGCTATTTTGTTGCCCTACCAACCCACATTCACGCACGCCTTTCTATCCCGCAAACTTGTCACCATGCCCAAGTGTACGCATCGCGGCTGCGAGGAAGACTTTGACGACGCGGCCAATGGACCCCAGGCGTGCCATTTCCATTCGGGGAAGCCAGTTTTCCATGAAGGGCTCAAGGGGTGGAGCTGCTGTGATAAGCGCGTCACCAGCTTTGACGCCTTTCTGCAGATCCCGGGCTGCTGCACCGGTGCGCATAGTGTGGAGCCGATCGACTCGGTGACGTTTTCATCCGCCACTGACGACGCCGGCGAGGCCTGCCTGCCCAACCAAGTGGAGCCACCGGCAACTGGCTTGGCTCGATCCATGGATAACGTGTCGCTGCAAACCTCCGGTGCAACCCAGGCGCAACCACTCGCTGGGCCGCAGCCATCTGCTTCAGCGGCCCCCAAGAAAGATGTGGAAAAAGCCGTAGAAGAACAAGACCCTGTGGATGCTGTAATTCCGCCGGGTACCACCTGTAAGCACCGCGGCTGTGGTTATCAGTTTAGCAGCAATGCCGTGTCCCGCGACCCTGAGGCCTCGCCCGAAGCTGCCTGTCAGTACCACCCGGGTGCGCCCATTTTCCACGAAGGCTCCAAGGGGTGGAGCTGCTGCAAACGCCGTGTTCTCGAGTTTGAAGAGTTTCTCAAGATCAAGGGCTGCAAAACTGGCAAACACCGGTTCCTGGATGATACCACTGCCAATGAGCAGACCATGGCCGGTAACCAGGGCCTGGCGGCCAAAGGAGAAGCTGACTCGATGCAAAAGGTCGATTGCCGCCATGACTGGTACCAGACTCAGTCCCAGGTCATTATGTCCATCTTTGCCAAGAACATTGACAGGGCCAAGAGTAGCATTAAGTTGGAGGACCAAAAGGTAAGCTAAACCTTGGCCCGATACTCATACTTTGTTGATTTTTCCGATCACTGTCATCCCCTGGCTGCTTGTGCCTACCATGGTACTAAACAATTGTACGGGTTGCTGGTTTAATATTCGCGCTCTTGATATGACTCAACCCATTGCCACTTGGCGTTGCTCCACGGCATGCGCCTACAGATCAAGGCCCATCTGGTGCTTCCCAACAACCGTGTGTACCATGAAGAGATTCCACTTTTCTTACCCATTGACCCAGCTGCTTCTAGCTACGAGTTTTTGTCGACCAAGGCCGAACTGACTCTGAAAAAGACCAGTGGCGTTTCGTGGGCCAGTTTGCTACCTTTGGAAAATTTTACCAGCTGGACCACGTTTGGTCAGGGCGACTCGCCTCTGAGGCTCAACCACAAGGCGGCGTAATGAGTCTAATGGTGGAAACCTGCCCCGCTCCACTTCACATGATGGCTGTGACAGCCCAGTGGGCGACTTTGGTAGGCATGATGTGTGGTGCCAGGAGCAAAGTCTGAGTTTATGTATGTATGTGCATCTAGAAGCAGTGGCTGGTATCGATGGTGCCAAGGGAGCGTAGGTACAGGTACCGGAAATTAACCAGCGATAAAATCAACCAATATTTATTTAACTCTCCACCTATTTCTTCCCAAAATTTCGACTGGTGGCTGCCAGCGTCATTGCGCTTCATTGTCTCGTTTAACCGTGGCAACCTCTGTGCTGTTGCCCTTGGAACAAGACGGTTGTACAGATAGAAAGCTTACAGGGCCAGCCATAGTACGATACAGCACAACCCACACACACTGCTCCAATGACCAGGTAGCTGTGAGCGATAGATTTTAGCCAACATGGCTTGTGGATGGCACAACTGTCTCCATGCCCTTTTTTCCGCTCCTTTATTGTTTTTGCTCTATGCGCGATGAAAAGAAATGTGGCGGCCGAGTTTTTCCATATCAGCCCAGTCCCAGTCAAAAACTTGGGACCTTCACGTTTGTCCATTGGCCGAGTCCTTTGATTCCCAAATGGCAAGAGAGGCTACGGCAAACTAATGGTTACAATTGCTCCTTTTCCATAACTACCACTTTCCCTCTGTGTGTGTATGTGTATGTGCTTTAGCCTGTTGATAGTATGGCTTAGGCAAGTCCTCATAAGACTAGGGTGCGGCGGTTGGATAATGTCGCCTGCCTTCACAATCGTGCCACTTATTGAAACAGATAAATGACAAGCCAAACCATAGACACAACGAGTAAATAAACGGACAGTGTAGAATGGCCGTTAGCGGGCCGCGTGCTTTGTGCTACCCCAATGATGCGATATGTTTGACCAGACATATTTCTGTGCGCCGAAAGCCACTGTGCCCCGCACCGTTTGAGCATTGGATTAGGCCAATGTCGAATGTTCAGGTTGCACATAGCAATTCTCATGCTTAAACCCACCAGTTCCAGTCCTGCACACCGTTGGAGGGGGAAGGAAGAGAAAATCGATGGTTACTATGGTAAAATCGGTCTGAAAAATTAGCAGCCAGCAGTGGTTCCAAAGTTTTCTCTTTGGGCTCACCAGTGGCACAGATACCAGTATATATATATATATATATATATACCAGTGGACAACTTGGCGTTTGTGTCGACTCTTGCTTTTCTTAACATAAGCCACGGTAGGCAACCCGTTATCACGGCGTGGTTGGTGACATAGTATATTATTAACCGCTCCGCTGGCATGTATGTGTAATGATTCGTAGAACTTTTACATAAATCGTTACCGAGCTCGTAGCTACCCTGCGTTTTACGTGCTAGGAGTGGCCTTGGCGGCTAAAATTCACAGCGCTATTCGCTATGGTGTGTCGCGCTCTATTTGGGGTAAGTAACCCAACACTGCCAAGTTTGAGGCCTACTGTTATCGCAAGATTGGCTTACATACTATCTCGTCTCTTTGGCCCTGCACACGCAGTACTCATTTGAATTATGCCATCATATATGCGTTGGAGCGTAGTTTAAATTCTAGGGTCTGGTCTTGACCAGCTTTGCGTCATCCGCGTGGGCCACGTATGAGTGGGGTTATCATGGTTATGCTATTAACGACGATGACTATTACGGCCCGCCGGTTCGCTCACACTGGTATCCCAATCTTTCGCAGCACTCAGGGAATCGCGGATATTATGAGCGCCCTGGCGACTCTGAAGACGAGATGAGTGAACGAGAGCTGTGGGAATTAAAAGAGCGTGCTCGCCATCAAAATGCTTGGGCACCACCACGAGTGCACCATGGGCTCAACCCTCGACGCCTGCCACCCCCTCACCACTACCTAGACTCCCCCAACCAATGGTCAACGTCACGACTGCTACAGCCGATCAGGCGCCCTTCTCTCCGCTATCCTGAAGATGATCATGCCAATTATTATGATCCCAGCCGCACTCACTTATCAGTAGTTCCACATCAACGCTATAGGGCGCAGCACTCGCGTTATACGTACCCCGTGAGACATGATGGTGCTTATCTCGACCACTACTACAAGCCTCGTCCTCCCAAATACCACCGATACCAGCAGGCATTCCCAGCACATCAGGGCTCTCATTGGCAGCCCCCCTGGCAGGATGAGGACTACACTCCTGATGCCAGCGCTGATGGCACCATGCATGATCCGTATGTGGTGGACGGGTACGCCAGCGACGGGGATGGTCTTATCTCCTATGAAGACACACATCAAGCTATACAGCCCTTCAATCGGGCATCCAAACAGCATGCGTTGAGACGAGCCAGGTCCATGGATGTGAGCCAAGCCTCCAGCAGCCAGGCCCAAGAGCCCATGGGCGTTTTCGTTCAAGTGGAGCGGTACCCACCACCCGATAGCAACGACAATCAGAGCTGCCGCATTATCGAAATCGACGACGGCGACGAGCGGGAGGATATTGCAGCACACACCACCAGCGAATCCGCCAACATGGGAGGCGTTGATGGGGCTTTAAATGAGAGCTTAATTTTTGATTCACCTGAGCAAATAGGGCCAAGCAAAGCTACGCTGACCCAGAACCCATTCCCCGGGCTTGTCGAAAGGATTGACAGTGCTGCCAAGGCAAAGCTACTCAAAGCGCACTCCGATAGGCTTCGCAGCCACCAGGTCGTGGATAATGAGACCACAAGGAAATTGAAGATGTTTGCCAGGTAAGACCAGTAGCAAGCTATTTTGATGCGATGAAATAACATGATAGCACCCCAAGGTGCCTGCTTCAGATGGCAACGCTATTTAGCAACCAATATATTCTACCCGTTAATCATCCATTGGCCCATGCTCACACACAAGAGGGTATTGCTCTGGTATCTTGGTTGCCATTAGGTACGCATTGGCCACCTATTTGCCGCCCAACGGTGGAAACTGCCATCTGCTCCGTGGCCAAGACATCCAAGCTAAGCTCAAGGTGGTGTTTAGGACATCCAACCCGCCGCTTCAGGGGTTCATTGCGGTCGATTCCAAGCAAAAGCATGTCGTGGTGGCTATCCGAGGATCCACTGGACATGACCTAAAAACCTTTTTGTACGACATGCATTTCAGCAAAACAGATTGGCCCGAAGTATGGCCCGGTTCCAAGGTTCACAAAGGGTTCCTCAGCATTGCTAAAGCTGCCATGGAGAGCCTTACCGCGGACCTGGCGCCATACTTGGTTGATTCCGAATACAGATTCTTCTTTGTTGGCCACTCGTTGGGTGGAGGTATGTGCTAATCCACTAGTCGCAAAGCAGCGAGCCTAGATATAGCAGACAGATCATGGTTGAAAAATAATCGTTGTCCCACAGTTCCATAGTTCCTAACATACACTATGGTTATGATGTTTTTGAGAGTGGAATGGGGGGAACATAATTGAACTTATCAATGTATGGATCAGCGGTCGTGACATTGTTCATGGTCAATTTCATCGCCCAGTACCCGATGGTGGCATCTAAATGCGAATTGACTACGTTTGGTCAGCCCATGGTGGGCAACTACGATTTCGCTTGTTATCTAAACGCGCTGGGTGTCAAGAAATCCCGGGTAACGCATGGCCTGGATATCGTGCCCAGCTTGGCCGGAAAAGCAGCGGGGTACTACCACTTCTCTGGAGAGCTGTACATTGACCGTTGGACTGGTCTCACGTATTATTGCCCCCAAAATGAAGATACGCTAGAGGATGACAAGGATTGCTCCAAGGCAGTAAAAGGTTTGAGTTTGGATACCCGAGATCACAAGGTGTTTTGGGGTATTTCTCGTCGGACCCCGGAAGCAGAAGTGAAATCAGTGCACCGCAAGTCGTTGACCAAGGTCTTTGGATTTTAGGTTATTCGTATGTTGTTGTAAGCGCTGATAAGCACACAGTGGACAAATCGCCAAACAGCACTCTTACCACAGTGGAAATAGAGACATGTCGTGGGGGGTATTTTCCTTGAGCTGTTTATTTTTTAACTATCGTTGACTTGGGGTGTTAAAGCCCTTGTAGGACAGGGTTGTTCATGTAGTGCTGCTGCATGTTTAGTTACAATCACATCAAGCATAGCAACCAGTGGACTAACGCCCTCACCAATAAAAAATGAGCCCTACCTTAGCTCAAAGCAACCAATTTCGTTCAATGTTAATACAAGGCCTGGGCCAACCCTTTGGTCATTTGGGGTCTTGGGTGGGTGGATCATTGTCCTTGGGTACTGAAGGTGGCGACTGGGTATCCCCAACGGGACAACACCAGGGTGATGGCCGACGGATTCGGCGGTGGGCAGCCAGGGCAAGACTTCCAGGCCGTACGATGCCATCGGCACTTGGTGGCGCCACCGGCGCGGTGCAGCGCGTGGGTAGTTTTGTAACCTGCGGTTGAATGGCCAGACTGGCGGTCGCCAATGTCGACGACGATGCAGCCAGCGAGTCTGCTTTTAGCCGCTGTTTAGCCGCATCGAGGCTAATCGTGTAATACTGTGATCGCCGGGAAAGATACGATTCGGGTGCAGTAAAGGTCCACTTCAAGGAATCCAGCAGAGGAGCGCTCTTTTGCCGACGCAACGTTGCTCGGACTTCCGAACCCAGAAGTGCCGAGCGCCGCCGGGCCGTGCGAATGTGGGGGCAGGCACCGTCGTTGGGTGCCATGCAGATGTGGGTGTTGCAGGCCTTGTGCGGCTCGCGGGGGCGGGAAAGCAAGGGTGGATCTGGGACTGGTGGGCAGCGGTGCCTATCCCAAGCGTGCAGTTGTTTTGAATACAGCACCTGCAGGGATTTCTTTTTGCGCGGCTTCAACACTGTAGGCTCCGTCGGGGTGCCGGCAGAGGTTTCCTCGATGAGATCTTTGTAGGACCGTTTCTTGGTGAGCGTGGGGGGAACTGGAAGCAGTGTAGTGGGAATGGGTGGCGGCTGTGGTTTAGGCTGAGCTGCTTCATTAGCTAACGGGACAGGCACTTTGAGCGGGGTGCTCGGCAGCCCCTGCCAAAAGGCGTGATCGAGCGTGCGTTGACGTAGCGGAGAGTGTCCCGCCGACGGCTTTTTGCCTGGGATGGCACGGCATGGTGCTGGGGTCGGTGCTGGGCGGCACGACGGAGATGGTGCAGTTGCTGGGGCAGAAAGGGTGGGCTTGGATGGGGCCTCTGTGGGCGGCAATGGCCGCTTGGGATCGTTAGAGTCTTTGGTGGCCGCAGACTTTTTTACGGCAAAGAACTGCTTGAGCTTCATCGTTGCTGTAGATACGGAGCAATGTAACCACAGCAGCCACTGGGTCAACGGGGACGGTCAGCAGGCTGGTAACAGAAATATATGAACCCCGCGATAATGCGCTGTTATGGGTTGTGCCGAGTCAGTGCGATGCTACACCCACACACATATATGTACAGATAAGTGGCGTGTAATAGTAGATACGTTACAGTACTGTGGGGACACAGTTGGGGAGAAAGATAGGGAGAAAAAGAGGCGCTGGAGGTATAGAGACTTTATCCAGGACGCACAAATGTTGGCACAGACCCACTGTTGCGGAAGGTACAAAGAGCGAAAGGTGGCAGGTATAGAGGGAAGAGAGGGAAAGCCACCAATGCGGGGAGGCGCCGTATGTCGTTAAATACCACCGCTGTCATCGCACCGCCACACACACGCACATCCGGCTGTTACCAAGCTTTGTCGGGTACACCCGTGACCCCTCCCGTTTGCTTCGCTGGCATGGTTTCATGGCATTACTACCCTGGGGTGGTGAATGATCCAGCCTAAACCATAAACAATACCCAGAGTGTTGGTGGTGGCCGGGCGTTGTTGTTTTCATTTCTACGCTGTGGAGCACTATAGGCTAGCGCCAAACGCGACAAGTTATGGTCAGTGCGGTTACACCGTTCCCAGTGACGGCTGTGGGACAAGCTTTGGGACAGTGGGAATATATATCTTTCGATTAATATTTTTTGTCGTTGGGTCCCACCGCTTTGAGGTAGGCAGCCAGGCGTCACCGTTAGCGGTTGTCAGACCGAAACTTAGCATGTGTAAGGTGTAACCAGCATGGTCGACGAGCGGATGCGGCTTCTTCCCACCTAAAGTGTCGCACCAACATGGTTTACCGCACTGCTAACTCACCACTTTCCAACCATTGGCCATGGCCCCCAAACTCCGCATCGCATTTCTCCATCCCGATTTAGGCATAGGCAAGTGACCTTGGTCCCTCCCGCGTACGAGACCATAAACCCAAGTACATTAAAATTTTGGCACTGTTGGTGACTCTGTTATAAGCGGATAACAGCTGGTTGCTAACGCAGCTGCATCCTCGAGTCGCTGCTGTTTTGGCTGTTGGCTTGTGGCGCTACTCATCACTGCCTGCAGGTGGCGCGGAGCGTCTGGTGGTTGACGCTGCAGTGGGATTGCAAGCTGCCGGTCACAAAGTCACGGTGTACACGTCGCACCACGATGCATCCCATTGCTTTCGGGAGGCGCGGGATGGTAAGTTGCAGCGAGAGCTAATAAGGGTTTATATCTAAACTTGTGCGGTCGCTGAGCAAGCACAGGTGTTGGGCTAACTCTAATAGGACTTGCCAAGTTGCCATGCGCCACTGTTGCCATTACCATGCTTTACTCGCCGTATAATCACATCTAGGCACCTTGAATGTGCAGGTGCTCGGTAATACCATTATACCGCGCACGCTGGGAGGCCGATTCCATATTCTATGCGCCATCCTTCGTGGCTGGCACCTTGTCCTGCAGTTACTATTGCACCATCGCCACGCGTACGATGTCATTGTGTGTGACGCATTGTCCGCCTACATCCCGCCACTGCGATTGATGCACCGGCCCCGCATTTTATTCTATTGTCATTTCCCCGACAAATATTTGGCCAAGCCTTCCCCTCACTTACTCCGCAAATGGTACCGAGTTCCCTTTGATGCGCTGGAGGAATGGGCCACGGGCTTAGCTGACTGCGTGGTGGTCAACAGCAAATTCACCGCGGGAATCTTTCAAAAGGCATTTCCATCAATTGCTCGCGAACCAGCCGTGCTTTACCCGGGTATTCATCTACCATCGTACGATCAAGCAATTGATACCTCTGACCCTGCCGTGGCCAAGCTGCGCACTGATCATCCATTTCTATTGTCTATCAACCGATTTGAGAGAAAAAAGGCCATTGGTCTGGCCATCCTAACCCTTGCACGGCTGCGTGTGTTAATGCCCAACGAATTCCTGCAACTGTTTGTGACGGGAGGGTACGATTCACGGGTCCAGGAAAATGTTGCGTACTTGACCGAGTTACGGGCGCTCTGTAGTCAGTTAGATTTGGATTCGCTGACTATCTGGGCGGACGAACCAACAGATTCGCGCTTGCTCAACAGCGCCCGAGTTGTCTTTGTTCCATCATTTACGGAGAACCAGCGCGGTTATTTATTACACCATGCCAAGTGTTTGCTGTACACACCCAGTAACGAGCATTTTGGCATTGTGCCTGTGGAAGCCATGTACGCCCGCGTTCCAGTCATTGCAGCCAATAGCGGAGGCCCCATGGAAACGATCGTTGATGGTGAGACAGGTTTTCTCCGTGAACCAAGCCCCGATACATTTGCGCCGCCCATCTACGACTTATTGACGGGCAAAGTGGACCCAGCCAAGTTGGGTGATAGCGGCCGCGACCGCGTGCAGAACCAATTTTCCATGGATGCCTTTTTGGCCACGCTCAACACACTGGTGGTAGAGTTGGCACAAAAGCCTACACTGCCTTGCTCTTTTGTCCCGTGGTTGTACATCGTGGCTATAGTGTGCGCCATCGGGTATGCTGCATGGGCGGCATTATAATCGGATTCAATGCCATAATGTAGTCGTGCCTGCTTCAGGTGCTTTACCCATAGAGGGGTTGAAAGTCAAGCCAGTGCTTAGTAAAGATCGTATTTGACCGAGGCTATTTTAAACATGATGCCAAACATCAGGGCAGAGAAACTCCCCACCCAGTCAAAGATCCCTGTCACCTTGAGCAAGATCAGCGAAGCGTCAACGACACGCTCAAATCTCTCGGACCGCTTGACGGTATCGTGGATCCCAAAGCACGTAAACGTTAGACTAAGCGCATCGCCCATCGGCGTGTAATTCACCAGCCAATGTTAATTAAAGTTTTTTTTGTCATACCAGCGCCTGAGAAGGGGTAAGTTGTCCGTGGGTGATGATCATGCCTACACCCATTGCTTTGACATGATCCCTGGAAAGCACACAGTTCATTTTAGGTATGACTTGCGAGATTACTTACATGGTCAATAGCCAGCCAAAGGCAAACCAAAACGCCCAGTTATGCTCAAGCCGGTTGCCCGTTTTCAACACGCGCAATGGGGCCACCAATTGAAAGATGGCGTACGTGCACGTCACCACCAGCACGCCGTGCAATACGAACGAACCAAACACGTGGAATTCCTATGAACCATGATCCAGGTATCAGATGAGTGAAGTATTAGTAAGGGTACCAGACGATGCTAGTTCATAGCAGCTGACAGTCCAATAACTGTGAAACCATGGGAATCCAGATAAATTCGGTTTTTTTCGTACGCCAGCCAACAACTTACATAGGGAACTCGTTCGATGCGCAAAATGGCATACATGCCCAGTGCTGCCATTGTCAGCAATAGGCACACGATCAGCAGCGACGCCAACGCAATCTGTAGGTAGCTAAGGTATTTCAGGAACAGCACTAAAGGGTTGCGAGGCGACATGGTAGAAGATGCAAAATGGACCAGTAACTACAAAAAGGTAAAGTGGGTGTGTAGCTCCCCAAAACAAGTGCTCAACACAAGAGATGGATATCAAAAAGGCTACTATCAAGATTAGACAACTTTAGCAACGAAATGAATGTAAAGGGGTATAGGCCATCACGATGTCCACAGATAAGTAAACACTGCTGAAAATAAAATAAACCAACTCCTCCAAGCGGCGTTGGATTGGGATTAAATACCTGTGTGAACAGTCTGCCATTTCGCTTGGATTGAAGGATTTGGAATCACAGTGGTATTAATCCAATCCAGAATGGTGCTGCCGTGGGTACCCGGGTACTGCCATCGCTAGCCCTTTTAATGGGAATGCTGATGATCCTATCATTAGGTGGCGGCACGCCCTCTCGATAATTCGCTCCCATTGTTAGGTAAGCAGGTATTTGTTGGTAGCCATGGCCGCCACATCATTGGATATCTTTTGTCTTCTGACTGTATTTGCCGAAAAGCCCTTGGTTGCAACTTGCACAAAATGACCCCACGACCACAGTTAGCAATTCATCGATAAAATAATGACTGTGCGACCACCGGCATTACTCATTGCAGTCTATGTTTTTACAAAAAAGGAGGGGTGCTGGTGACCAAGCAATTTATGAACAATGGTGCTTTTGCGATCACGTCGTGCACCTCCCAAAAACTTAAAGAGCTAAAGGGCCCGACCAGGCCCAGGTCACTTTAGCACATCTATTCCCACAAAGAAGCCATGCCATGGAGCACCGTGGCGACTGCTTGGTGAAGCACTTTTACTAGCCTTTTTATTGTCATTGTTCGGAATGCCATGAGGGCGAGAAGGGAAAAAAATCTTGACCCTAATGCCTGCCTGGAAATATGCACAACCTGATCGTACGTACCTACGGATAACCGTGAGCAATGGCCGCCCTCCTTGACTGGGCACCGCTAGTACGGCTTGGCTTCCATGCCCTCGGGAGCTTTGGTCTCCACCTTGCCCTTGCCCACTTCATTCCAGTTGGTGCTGAGACAGGTACCGTTGCTCTCGATAAAGCTTTTCATCATAGCACGCCGGGTGTCATCGTCGGCATCCTTGTAGATCTGCTGAAACATTTTGTCTAGAGCACGGTCACCGTCAGGCTTATCAAAATCATCGTTTTCCGCGTCTCGTGCCAGTTGATCCCAGTCATGAGTCTTACGACTAGAGGTCGGGTACACCGGAGCGCGGTCAGTTGTTGAGGGGTTGGCGGGAGCGGTGGTGGCAAGCACGGCAGTCGGAAGGGTCTCGGTGCCTTCCAACTGCTGCCACTGGTAGCCCGGGACTTTTTTGTGCAAACGGATTTCTACTTTGGTCGCCAGCAGCTCGTAGCCGCTCTGAGCTACATCGACTTCGTGGCTCAACGGATCGAAATCCAGCACAAAGGTGGTTTGTTCTGGCCGATTGATGTGTACCGACAGTGACTGCGGTTGGATGTCGACCTGCACGTCGTCGGGTCGAAGGTTCTTGATAAAAACGCTCACGTACACGCGCTGGCCGTTTTGGTACCACTCGTACCTACACCATGGCAGCGTTGGTTCCATAACAATTACAAGTCATTAGGTTAGGGTTCAGCAGAATTGCGTGGCCAAAGTGCATTGGGCGATATAGTCGCTGGTACACTTTGCCCAAGGCCAAAGCATGACTTTGGTCGAAAAAATATGGCCGCGCTGGGTATAGATGTTTGCGCAAGTCCAGGGTTAGACAACCTGTCCGCCGTGTCCTCGGCATTGGACCTAGTGCTTTAAGACCCCAAATACTGCTTACTTGGGCTGGGTCATGGCGAACCGATGCCGAGGAATAAAAGGTAGAAAAAAAAAACGCGGAAAGCAGCGGAGATAAGTGGCTTTACCAATGTCGAGGCATTCAAGAAAAACAGAAGCAAGAGAGAAAACCAGTTAAGAGCCGAGGCATGCTCGATGCGGGAGGACAGCTTCATGGTTGTTGTTAGAATCTTGACAATACCAGGCGTGCGTTCCACAGCTGCTAACTCCAGAGCACACTGCGCAATGACTGGACGGGCGTTGCGTAATGGAGGCCTGGCGGTCACCATATACTCTGCTCAGAGTGCTTTTTTATTGACCTAACAGGGAAGGAACCATGGCGGTCCATCCAACTGTGCAAGATTGGTCGCAGACAATGGCACCCAACAGCGCCTCCCATCCTTGCCCAAGCGTGGTCATTTTAGTGTACGTTCACGGCATTGCACAAGAAAAACTCGGCTTATCCCCAGACCAAAGTCGCAGCTCGGATACTTCGCATAAACCTATATCACATTGCCGTTATTTGCATAAACAAAAATCAAACCAGGCGTCGCCATCCATGCCCTCTGCTCCTCGCAGCACTTAGCACGCAAACGAACCATGGCCAAAGGACAAGGGAACAACGCTGGGCAGCGCCAAGCGGCACACTTCATCAAACGTGGTTGCATTCAGGACCAAGACAAAGCTCTTGGCGTTGACGGCATCCAGTACAATCGACACGATGAAGCCATCATCCTCGGCCGCCGTGGGGATGGGGTCAGCCAGTACGGTCTTGTCACTGGTGGCAATGGGCCCGCGCGGAACAAAGACTGGTTCGCCAGGGAAGCAGCCAAACTCGGACCACAGTTGGGTGTCCTGCTCACGGAGCAGGTCAACCTTGCCGAGAGCGTTCCAAAATGAGGCGGCGGGAGCCGGATGGCGGGAATCAAACGCTATCCCGTACACGTAGCGGTACGAGCGGCGCTGAAAGAATGGGTTGATACGCGGCAGCTCCACACTGGACTTGGCGGGTTTCGAGAAGTGAGCGTTGGGGTGGTAAATGGAGCGACCAGACATATTCAGCGGCTTTTGGGCCTCGGCGCGAACATTGGCCAGCAGATAACGCCGAAGCTCCGAGGGGGGTGACTGCACCGAGCCCAAGGGGTTGCGGAGGTTATCGAGCGTTAGGTGGCGCAGCAAGCTATCGTCGGTATAGGCTACCAGGTCCAAGTACACGTTGTCGTCTGAGTCCTCAAAGGCGTTGACGTGGTGGAGGCAAAAGAACGGGTCCGCTTGGTATATGGCCACCAGCTTGTGCTCTTGGCGCGATATCACATAGATCAAGGTCTGGTCGTTTGGCGCGTACTGGAATGTGTCAAGTAAACAGCTTTTCCATGCAAACCGGAACCCCGAAAAGGCTGTAGTCATGGGGTACGCCACGACCACCACGTAGTGCGGCGTCACGGCAAAGCTATGGATCAAAGAGGGCTTGGCAGGAAAGTTGGCTAGCATCTGGCATGTGGGACCATCGGCCACGTTGCGACGAGTGGCAAACACCGTGTATTCCGTTGAACGGTACCCAATGTCCATTGTTAATGAAATCGTTTCGCCCGTATGAGGGTCATAGTGGGAGTGCGGTGCTGTTAGCGATCCAGTGCACCCTGCGTCAATCTCCTCCCATAGCGACACCTTGAGCGGCTGCAGCGTCTCTGGGTCCAAACGCTGCACAAGCGGCGTGTGGCTTTGGCACACAAGCGTCTGCCCTTCACCAGGCCAAGTAAAATCGGCCTGGATGTTGCCGTTGCAAATATCTTTGGTCGGGTTTTTGGACTTCTTCTTGGTTGGCGCCATAAACCGCGCAAAGATGCTTTGGTTGGTGTTGGTCTGGTAAAGACCTCCGGGCAAGCGGGGCATGTAGCCATGGTTCTCGCGAATCTTTTCAATCAAACGGTGAGCAGTCAAGCGGCTGCGATAGCGCACCACCTTGGCGGCGTTATCAAAGGTAACCTTGTTGACCAGTGGCAGGTTGTCAAACCAATGGCCGAACGAAAACGTTCTGCCAGTATCGACGTGTGGATTTGGAGGCCAAAGTTATCCAGAACAGATAAAGCAGCGAACCAGTGGACAAAGGTGCATGCCGTACTGCTAGGTACCGTTAGTAACGAGTGATCAGGGCAAGGATTCAGCGCTCAAAAAAAAACCAAAGGAGAATAAAATGCAAGCGCCCACTACGCGCGCTTACAGTCCAACTCGGGCAGTACCTTGTTTCAGCTCCGAATTCGCCTTGGCGAGAGTAATCAACGCTATACGTACCCGGTCCAACAGTGAACAGCTGGCCGTTTAGGCCCTCTGGATACTCTCCACTCAGCACTGCCAACTCCAACTCTTGCACATGCTCGACGGAGTTTTGAAATCCCTAGTATTGGTGTCACAATGTAGGTTGTAGGCATTGAGTCACAGGTTAGTTTGGGTTTAAAGCAATGGAATAAAAGAGATTCTTCAAAGGGATGGTTTGCAGCTAAATGGCGCCTTCGAATCGATCGTAAGTCCATACCAGAGCTCGGTCAATGCGTTGAGGAGAGGCATGGGTGGGCCGTAGTTGCGCCACGGGTTCTCCGGCGATGGGTTCGGTCGCCAAATCCTTGCCAGCAGGTGCAGGGGCCGCGGTGCATTCGGAATCACTCATGGTCAGCAGAGCAATAAATGAAACCAGTAAACACAAGACTAGCAGCTGGAACGATTGCAAGTATACCAAACAAACGATGAGATATAGTAGAGAACTATCGAAGCGGAGTGAAGTGGAAAGATTGTGAGTGACCAGGAGACAAAGGACAGAGAGGTACATCTAGGAGCGTTGTTGGTAGCTCTGTTACGAAAAAGGACCTAATCAGTGAGAAATGATGGCTTTTAACAGTTGATCTTGTTAGCTGCAGACTTCATTGTTCACCAGGACTTTGGAAAAAGATTGAGCTGCTAGGCTACACTGCTCTATCCCTATTTAAAGATATCAGAACGGCATCGGCCTGAGGAGCCTGAATTGACAATTAAGGCCTTTTGCTTGACCATTGCCTGTGATAGCACCAGAAGTAAGACACGCCAGTACTTGCTGGGCTGCTTACAGCACGGCCTAGGCATTGGTGGCCATCCTGGCCATCGGCACCTCGA
>JANBQA010000255.1:0-19603 GCA_027576955.1 Dimargaris xerosporica
CCGGCTTTTCATCCAGGTTCGGTCAGCGGTGGTGGGCCAATGGACTTTACTCTGGGAAGCCCTAGTTTGAACGGCCAGGCAAACCATACAATGACTGCACCACCACCATTTAGCCCTGCTTCAGCTGCACTGCCTGGTCCTGCCACAGCTCTGGAAAACATGCATGCGACTCCCACCCTTCATCAGCTCAGCATTTCCCAAGGCACCACGGCTGAAGCTGCATCACAGCGCACTGCCAACCGTTTACCCAAGGCTTCACCCACACCTGCAACTTTGGAAACGCCATCGTCCACAGCCTCACAGATGCCAACCCACGCTCAACCGCTCCCGGCCGCACGGCAACTCCAGCGCTCTTTCTCGGCCCAGACGAGCGACTCACTGCTAACCCCAGCCACGCCTGCTTCGCTCATGCACCTCACTATGGCCACCGATGCACAGATCTCGGCCAAAGTTTTCCATACATCCTCTGATCTGTCCATGGAACCAAAAGAAATGTCTCAGCCGTTCAAGGCGCTACCAGAGCCATCGCTTCCAGCAACATCCAGCACACCCTTTGCGCTCAAGCGAACAAAGAAGCCAGATCGGGCCAAGGCGCGGAGCAAACGCCCCAAATCAACCACTGCATCCCCAATGTCGGTTGGAACAGTGCCCGCTAGCCCCGTTTCGCTAATGGCCTCGATGGCATCCAAGCCTCATCAATCCACTGCCCTGCCACCGTCATTTACGTCGCCATCCCTGGCCTCCCATAGTAGCCATTTACCGCCCGCCAGCACAGATTTGGATTCCACCTCGTCGTCTTCGTCTCCGAATATTCCCAGTTCGGCGCCTGTCACGCCCTACCAAGGCGCGCTGCCCATATCCGGACGCCTGTCGAGCAAGGATATTGTCACCAAAGTGCCAATTTCGCCTTTGCCCCGTGGTGGTAAACACCGCCGCGGCGCTGTCGATCAGCCACCATTGGCGCCGCACGAGATAGCTTCTCGGTTAGCGCAGCGCAGCAACTACCAAAACCTGTTGACGGGCGATTCGCAACGCCTGGGGCTCACCTACGACCACGACTTGCACTCCAACTTGGAGCAACGGCGCACCAGCCACAAGGCTGCCGAGCAGAAACGACGCGATTCGCTAAAACGCTGTTTTGACCATTTGAAGAGCAAGCTGCCCGACTTAGATGAGAAGCTGATTAGCAAGGTGTATTTGCTGAACAAGGCATCAGACTATATTGCCCAGCTTGAGGCCAGGCGCACTCAGGATCAAGAGCTTATTGCCCAGCTCCAGCAACAGCTGCTTGCTGCGCAGAGCAATAATGGAGCCATCCAGCCCCAGGAAAAGAGCAAAAGCGACACCAACGAATAATCACCTAATGGCTTTCTTTTCTCCCTTTAAATCTAGCGAATACCCATGTCCAGCTCGCTTGTTGGGTCTTTTTTGTCACCCGTTTCGTAATTGATAGTCATTAACTACCACAATTCAATAGTGCTCCATTGATCTAATTACCTCTCGATAATTTCACACCTCTTCCCCTCCCCCCCCTTCTCACCAAATCGACCAGGGATGCTAGGGCCATTGTTTTGTGTATAGTGCTGACGCTTTGAGTATGTCCAAACTCCAGGGTAATACATCCCATGTATAAATCCATTAACTTTATGTCAATACACATTCTTTGTCTGGCTGCTGTGGCGCCAGCGGCACCCACCCCATCAAACCATTGGCTCTTTTATAGCTTTGCTCATTCTATCAAGCCAGAGAAACAACGCAACAATGTGTGGTCAGGTTCAGCCATCGCCCCTAGCTATCGGGAAAGTTGTTACGATGAGCTGTTACCCACAGAGCCTTCCTGCTGAGCAGTTTCCAACGCCTCGTTCACCGCTGTCTTGGTAAACTGGGGAAGCATAAACGCAGCGCGGTGCATTTGGGCATTGTAGTAGCGGCACAGACGCTCCTCATCGGCTTCGGACCAGGAACGCAATGGCTCGGCCAGGTTCGCATTGGGATCCTTGCTGCAGACGATGAACCCAATCTGACCCGAAGGGTAGGTGGGCACGCTGGAGTAGGCATAGGCCACGGTTGGGTAGATACGACGGGCAAAGGTGATCACATTCTTGATCAGCGGCAAGTGCAGCCACTGGCACTCGCCTTGGGCGCAGATAATGCCTCCCGGGCGCAAAGCTTTGAACATCAGCTCGTAATAGCTGGCTTGGTATAGTACCTCGGCAGGGCCAACGGGATCAGACGAGTCGGTAATAATCACGTCAAACGCCTCAGAGTGGTTCGCCAGAAACTTCACTCCATCGCCAATGTGGACCGTCACCTTGGGGTGGTCATACCCAATCGCCAAGGTGGGCAAGTGCTTCTTGGACACTGTGATCACAGCCTAGTAGAAAAAAAACAATGTGTCAACCGTTCAGCAAAAGGTGCATATAAAAACAAAAAATAAAGACACAGCAATGCGTGCCCCAAGTATACAAGGCAAGGTGTTAGTGCCGATGCCAGAAGGAGCCTTGTAGTAAGGCGTATTCAGTTACCAGCCTAAAGATGCCGGATCATTTGGCAACTCCTTGTGCATAACGACGCTATTACACTCTACAACTCCCAATCATCTTCTTACCTCGTCGATTTCGCACTGGACCACCTCTTCCACACACTCATGCTTGACCACTTCACGCAGCACACCACCATCGCCACCCCCAATCACCAACACACGCTTGGGGTTGGGATGGCTGTTGAGGGGCAGGTGCGTGATCATTTCTTGGTAGCTATGGTAAAGGTAGAGCAAAAAAAACCCAAAACCAATCAACTACGAATGGTTAGCTTGGTGTGGTCGTCCAATGAGTAAACAGAGAGACCCTAAAATTTTAGGATTGGTCAACTGCAATCACCTGCGTGCTGCTCAAGTCTAGACCAAGCTAGAGCACAGCTGTGACCAGGATGAATCCATCATCATCTAGGTAATAACTTACGTGAATTCATCACGCTCGGTGCACTGAACCACGCCATCCAAGACCAATACCGCTCCATAGGACTTGGATCGAAACACCAACACGTCCTGAAAGGTTGACTTTTCGTGGTGCAGGATTTCTTCTACTTCCAGCGTCAACGCTATGGTTCCCCATCCCCCAGCATATCAATTACAATCATATACACTTACAACTGGTATTAATAAAGTGGCCCGAGAAAAGCCACCACTCCTTATGGTGACTTGGCCGGGCCTCAACGACTGCCACTGGGCTGAACCAGTGCAGTGACAATAAACGTGCGGCCCAGGGCACTCCCAAAGCCATTGCTGTTGCGTTTTTTGTCTTACCTTGCCCGGGCCACATAGTCGTGGACTCGGTGAACCAGCCATTGCGAATGTTGGGGTGGGTGAGCGCTTCAGTTGCCATGGTAATGTATGTTGCTATTTGGTATAGAAGGATCAATTAAACATACAAGGGCAAAGAAAAAAACGACACAACGCAGAAAAGGAAGCCAAGTCCAGGAATCCGCAGAACCCGTTCACAGTGAAAAAATATACAAGGTAGCAGCAGTAACCAGTGTGATTTCGCGCACTTGGGCAGCAAGGGAACATTCCCTATTGTTAGGTTATTATAGAAGTAGAGCAAAGCGGGAAGCATTCCCGTATGCAAGAGTAAAAGGAAAAGCCGCATAAACAAGAGTGCTAGTAGCTGGTACAGGCAGCGTGTAAAGGCAATAACACCGCGTCCATCACCACAGAAACAAAGCACAAATAAACTTACCGTTAAATGCAAACGCAAGCAATGCAAGAAAGCAATGCGCCGAATCCAACGCGGTCTAGCCATCTTGATGCACTCGCCCAGCGCCCTCGAGAGGACATCGGGGTCGCTGTGCAACCGTTTGAACGGCAGCGATAACTGCCTCGGAAGTCTTGCTATTACGCCACGTGCTCAGTGCTGGCGGCGACGCTTGGTTGGTGGTCGACTTTTTGCGACGCCTGTCATCGCAGACTGGCGGTCGACGGTGAGCGGGCCGTGGCCAGTGGGGCCTTTCGCCCTGTGCGCGCAGGCCCAGGAGGGTTTGCCCAGAAATGGAGCACGGCAGCCGGGCTGCTGTGTGCCATGGGCGTGGGCGGGATGATGCGTCAGTAGTCTGCAGAGTACCGGAAAGTAGGGGACATAGCAACAGGGCGTAAAGGCCCAAGAAGCGAATTCAAGTCTGGACAGAGCAATGTGCCTGACCCACAGCAGGGGCATTGTGGTTAAATAGGCGAGAGCGGTGGTGAAAGCCTTTTCATCAAAACACAGCACAATGAGCAGCGTGTGCTGTGATCTATTGCTAATGCCTGGTATTCACACTGTTCTCTGCCATTGGGAAAGCATAGGTGCCTCTTGGTGCCCCAAAAGCAGTGTGGCCTTGGTAAGAGCGCACTCTCATAGCTTCCTTTTGGCAGTATCTGTAGAGTGATCTAACAGCTGGACTAGGTCCAGTTGCCTCTCCACTTTCTCCCTTTCGTGCTGCCTAGCCAAACCGTCCCTCTTTATTCGCTGCTTTTCTTCCCCATTCCACCACGCCGTTTCCTTTATTTTCATTGTCATTCAGACCTGCCACGGCCCCATTGACCCTGGGCTCAGAGAGAACCCCATCAACAGGGGCGCGACTATTGCAAAATAATAAAGGCATCTACATCTGTAATGGCAAATTTTTTTCGGTGGTGGCGCTGATACCTAGGGGCATTGCGGCTACTGGCCACCCGAAACGTGTGCATGGTGATTGTATTGTACGCTGCGGGGCCATCCCCTGACGCGCAATGGGAATGGGGTAAGCGCGCTCGTACTGAAACGAAGGCCTATGCTGCAGGTATTGTACGGACATCAGTGAATCTCAGCTCTCCGCCTGACTTACTCTCCGCCACCAATTGTTGACTCGGCGAGCTCAAGCCACAGAATGTCATAATAACCACCCTCCAAATGATTCAGCAAGCTCTAGCGCCCAAAAGATATGGCTGTTCTAAGCACATTACCACCACACTAACTGGGGCTTAGATACGCAGCAAGAAGCATTGCTGACAAAAACAGAGACCAAAGTACAGATACCTGGCATAATCAAACGAATTTATCATTGATATGCAATAATGCTTTTGGAGTAGGAATACGTATTAATAGCACACCTATACATGATGGCACTTGGCCTCGGTATCATAATTTTAGGATAGAACCAGTCTTAAGCTGAATTTGGCTCTGCGCACAACGGTATGGCAAGTTTTTCTCATGTAAATAGCACCAGTTGATCAGGGGATAGCAGGTCGGATTTAACCACATGTGCGCGGATAAACTTGCAACTGAGTTCGTTGTACGCCCAGTAAAAGCTGTGTTTTTTGCATAGCGTGTAGATATCGTAGAGACACCGAATACAGTAATCCTTATCCTGAAGCGCCGTCGAAAACGAGTCAGAGGATGCCATGGCGGGCGAGGACGATCGGTGGGTGGCATCGGTCAAGGGCGAGGTGCTCAAGTGGCCGTGATGGGAGGAGCCTTGCGACTTGGAGCTGGCAGATGCCAAGGGGAAATCAGCAGCAGAGTCAACCCCAGTTGCTGGCGCAGGTGATGACGACGAGGATGGCACCCAGTGTTGGGATCGCTGGGGGTCAGGGGCGGCATTCGCAATGAACCTAGGGGCTCTGTCATTATCTTCGTCGTCCTTGTTGTGGGTGGTGTGATCCAGTGGCGTGGTTACCGCATTGCGACTTCTCGAAGTTAAGGGGCTAGAGCGTGCCCGGCGGTGTGCCAGGAGTTCGGTAATGTAAACCCAGCTAGCATAGTAGAGGTAGCCCCCGGTCATAGGGCCATGAAACTCAACTTTGAACCGCTGGGCCAGCGGAATCACTCGGCGAGAAATCCATTCGGCAGCGTTCCAAGCAATGGTCCGAGCAATGGTTCGCGTGGTGCCCCCCAGCACACGGGTGGCGCCTGTATCCAAGTTTCGGGTGTTGAGCAGAATCACCGCTGCCTGGAACCGAGCGTGAAACTGCATGTGTTGCACAAAGTCGAGCGCATGTTGAAACAGGATGTCGTCTGAAGCGTCCGGGTTGGGCAAGGTCACCGCGGACGCCACCCGGTTATACCAGGTGCTGAGTTCGTGATTCAGCGCCAATAATTCGCCATCGAGCTGCTGATCCTTGGTCATGGCTGCTTTGTACCGGAAGGTGGCCACTTTCCCAATTAGCAAGCTAAGGTCGGTGAAATGAGTCGGCACGTGCCCCGTAATAAACGTGGGCGGAATGATGGCAGGCAACCGGGAATCGAGATCAAGAACCGGGGCTAGGTTGGGATTAAACAAGAGGCTAAGCACCTGTTCATCGGACCGCTGCACTGCAATGGCTTCCAAATCGGTCACTGGAGCAGAGGTGCTGAATAACGCCGAGGCAAAGTCTGTCGAGGCAATCGACCAAAAGACCTGTCGCTTCACATTGGTGTACACGGCGTGGAGGCTCGGCCGCAAGTGGTCGGGAACAGCGGGAGCTGGCGGCCGAGCAGGATCATCAGCGCTTTCCGGCTCCCACGTACTCGGTCCGGGTCGTAGCATTGGGGCATCGGTTTGGTGCAACCGTAGGGTTGTGCACATGCGTGACGACAAGCTCGAGTACATCATCAACTTTGACAGATCACGCTGCCCAATGGCCCATGCCGTGAGATGGTGAAAGGCCACCACCGTGCTCAATGTGGGCGATTCCACGGCAGCCATACACTCGCGCTCTGCTCGATAATAATACGGCAGCGACGCCTTGTATGCGGGCGCCTTGGCAATGTAGGGATTGCGTGAGAACCGTGCAGCAATACACAGCGTTGTATTCAGCACCAGCGAGTCCACCCGATTCTGACCCAACAGTCGCAAGAAGCGCGCCTGCTGGGCTTCGGCCATAAAGCAGCTGGAGCGAGTAAAGTACAGATTGATCAGGGATTGGACGATACTTGGATGGTACAGGTACAGGTCTTCGGTCATGGGCTCTGATACGATTGCATTTGCGGGATCCACTGCCGCCATTCCACCCACCTCATCCGGCACTGATAACGGTAGATGCGATGTACCGGGTGGCTGGGCCAAGGGGCTTGCCAGCTGGGATCTTACAGGGTGGCGGGGATGGCTCACGTCGGCTGGCCGACTGGCTTGCAAGAACGGGTGCGAGATGGTCTGCTGGGCGCTTGAATGCAACCTAGGCAACTCGTCATCCATGGCTTCGCTCCCCGTCAAGGAAAGTGGTAGGCTGTCCATGGCGGGGTCTACACGGCCAGCGACTGCCCATACTTGGTTAATGTCCAGGTGATCGTCGTTGCCAAATAGCGCAGGGTCCAGAAAATCGCTGTCGGGAAGCCCCGTGAGCACGGCATCGGGTCCCGATAACCACGTCAGTGGCGAGATGTGGTGAAAATGCTCCCACATCCGAGTCTGGAAGGACTGCGGGGTGGCTTTTTGGACCAACAGCTGCTCGCATTGACAAACGATGGCAGTGAGCCGGGACACCAGTGGATCAAGGCCTTGGTGGGATGAACTAGGGTGGCCAACTGCAGTTGCAGTGGAGTGGACCGGGGGATGTATTGGGGCAGTGGCGCCTATGCTGTGCGGTACCAGGGCCTGGGACACGCTCGCAGTTACCTGCGCGTCGCTCTTAGCCGCATTAGCGACGGCAGGAGCGGTGCTGCTGGCAGTAGGTGTGGTAGCAGTGGGCGTAGCGGCAGCGGACGACGTGCTCGGCGAAGCTTTGGGCTTGGTCAGTGACCGGTAGGAGGGAGTAGGAGGTTTTCGTCGTATCAGGCTGTACTGACAAACGTGTCGCCTTCGCTGGCAGTTGCTGCAGGGTCGCTGCCCGTCGCACCGAACCTTGCGACGCAGGCATTCGTTGCAGCACCGGCGGTACTGTATCCCCGAGAATTCCGTGTATACACCATACATTGGTCGTTAGCAAGACGCGAGAGCACCTGCACGGTCCACGGCTAGTCAGTCGCAAAGCGCTGGGGCAAATGTAGGTGTTACTGGAAAGTATCATAGGGCCACGGCCCAGGAAGAGAGGAGAACCAAGCGTATTACACTGGCGTCGCCGCTACGGAGACAAGGCGGAGTGGGGTTGGGCCCAGGTCACCAATGCCAAGCAAGTGGGGAAGCACGCAGTAACGCGGACAAGGGTGTGAATTTCGCACCGTGGGCCCCCCTCAGAACCATAGCCCAAAGGCAGCGCGAATATACCGGTATGAAACGGATAGCAATGGCAACTTGCCCACCACACCCAATAAATGCAGTCGTGCAGCACAGACTAGACCGACGGCAATAAACCTACTCAAAGACAAAGCAGAGGGAGCAGCGTGGACAAAGTTACTGCCGTGCAACTGTGCTCAACCGGGGTTATATCCCACACCGAACAATGGCGCCCAATAATCAGCGGGCTGGAACCAGGTCAGCGCACGCGTGCGAACGGCGGTTGGAAGGCCCACGCACCCAGGCGAAGCGCGGGGACAGCGATGCGGTTGTCTGCGCTGGACCAAACGACAGGTGCTTGGGCTATCGCTGAGAAATCAGAATGAACAATGGCGACCCGGGGAACCAACAACGGCAGCCATCCTTTCTTTTTTAACAATGTCACCTCTGTCTTTCAACAAACATGCGCTGGTCCCTTGAAGGCGCCACCCACCCGATTTTGGTGGCGGGGAAGGGAAGAGGGTATTGCGCCATAGGCCGGTGGAGGTCAGAGGTTGCCCTACATCTGACATTATTATGACCCAGCCTGTGTTGCTGCGTATGGTAGTTTATTATCATGGTACAGAGTGCCCAATCGCCCTTTTCGGACTTTGAATTTCGCAGGCTCTGAATTTTTGCAGCGCAGGTAAACCCATCAATGACTAGCGCAATTATATTATCCTAAGCTCGCCCTTCCTCCACTCCCTCTCAGTCTATCTATCTATCCTTCCAAGTCTGCCGATTTATATAAATTTTTTCGCTGGTGGGTTGAAAGGAAGAAGCAGGCAACAACGGAACCGGGCCACGCGCAGCGATGAGGTGCACTGCTTGGTCCGAAATCGACCTATTGGTTGGAGAAACCCCAGGCCAACCGTCCAGCCACTGCCATCATTACTGCCACCCAAGATTCACCATTCATCGGACGGATCCGGCCTGTTCACTTCGAGGCGACGGCGTGCATAGATATGCAGAACTCCTGACCGGCAGCTGGCCTTTTACCTGAATTCTTCCACACCCCCTGTTCTTTCCCGCCAGCGGCAAGGGGCACGCGGGCTGCGTGCGCAGCACCTTGACTAGCCCAACGGTCGCCAGCTTTCAACCTAACGCCGTGCGATTCACGGTCAGCGCTCCTGAGCAGGGCCAACCTCATGTCACTGATCGGCCCACGCCATATCAGAGCTTTGCAATCAAGCATGTATCATTTCGGTTGGCGGGTCATTAACAGTGTTTGACCTACACACTCCAGCGTGAAAGGATGCCGATAGGCCTTGACTAGTCTACAGTTGGGGAGCTGGCTTGTTATATATATAAGTATATGTACAAGCCCCAATCCACCCCGCTGGAGAGTGAATAGCGGTATGGGTACATGGCGATCAGACTGAGCACCTGACTAGTCCATGGTATGTAAAATGCCCTCTCCCCATCCCAGCCGCGTACCTTCTGTGTCCAGCAATACGTACCCACTAGCAATTGGCGTGTGACAAAATAAATAAGCATGGCTGCTGTTCGACCAACGTTATACCCGGCTAACCGAGCATCTGGGTCGAGTCACCAGGGCAGTGTTTTTTCTGGGGTAGCTGCTTGCGTTGTTACACACACTGGCAATAACAGCGATAGGTGGCGTGGGAAGCCGTAAAGACCTGTTCTTTTATATAGCAAAGGCAGTACTTCAGACTACGATTGACCACCTGCGTACTGAGTTTCAATATCAACTATTGTGCCTATCCATGTTACACGCGTTCCAAGACCATGGCCGAGGCTCCACCTCCGCCATTGCAGATACCCGCGCAGCCGCGTTTAGCTTGCTTTTGGACCAAAACGTTGATCAGTGTAACGAGGATACGAGCTCCCGAACATCCCAAGGGATGGCCCATGGCCACGGCACCTCCAAACACGTTGGTGCGGTCTTTGGGCAGCCCTAGGATCTTGGCGTTGGCCAGAGCCACCACGGAGAAGGCCTCGTTGACTTCGTAGTAGTCGATAAAGCTGTCGCCAGGGGCACCAGCGTGACCCAGGGCCTTGGCGGCGCGTTCGATGGCCTTGGGAATGGCCAACGACGGTGCCACGGTAAAGTCTTCAGGTGCTCGAGCAGCATCTGCGGACCCAAGCACACGGATCACAACAGGAGGGCGCTGGGGCAGAGAGGCCAGCTTTTCACCCGAGATCAAAACCAAAGCCGCGGCGCCGTCGTTGATACTCGAGGCGTTGGCGGCCGTCACCGTGCCGTCAGGCGACTTGAACGCCGGTCGCAGGGCCTTCATCTTGTCGGGATTGAACCGCGCAGCTTCCTCGTCAGCAGTCACAGTGACAGACGGTTTGTTGCGACCCTGGGACACCTCAACAGGGACGATTTCCGATTCGAGCCACCCAGCCTTTTGGGCCGCCTGGGCGCGCGTGTAGCTCTCAATGGCGTACTCGTCTTGCTGGTCGCGGGTGATGGAATAGTCGGACGCACATTTTTCCGCGGCAATGCCCATGGCTTGCTTGTCGTACGCATCGCTCAACCCGTCGGCCACCAGCCCATCGACAGTCTCAAAGTTGCCGTACTTGGCGCCAAACCGCGCCTTGGGCAAGTAGTAGGGGACGCTGGACATGGACTCGGTGCCACCTGCGACCACAACGTCATTGTCGCCCAGCAGGATGCTCTGCGCCGCCAATGCCACGGCCTTCATGCCGCTGGCGCACACCTTGTTCACCGTGGTGGCTGGCACGTTTGTTGAACACCCAGCGCCCAGTGCGACTTGACGCGCCGGATTTTGACCGACATTGGCCGACAGCACGTTGCCAAAGTACACCTCTTGCACTTCGTCCGCCTTGATACCCGCTTTGCTCAGAGCATCCTGCACGGCCAGGGAACCCAGACGCACGGCCGAGAGCGATGCCAGGGAGCCGTTGAAACCGCCAATGGGCGTACGGGACGCCCCTACAATGTACACTTCACGGTTGGCCATGGCAAAACAGTGGATAGCTGAACAGAGGAAGAGAATAACGAATCCGGTCAAATGCAATGGAATGGACAACAATGGTAGAAAAGCTTGATCATCCTGGAAGCAAGAGCTAAATACCAACCAAAGTGCCTAGCGTTTCCCTCCCTCCTCAGAATATTTATAAAAACCATCCATTGTCAGTGGGCTTGGTTGCTGGTTGGGTTTCCAGACAAAAGCGGTGTGATCCCACGACCAATGAAACGCTCGTGAAAGCACAGGTTTTCAGCACTGCACAGTGTGATAATGGGACCATCCGAGTGGCCTGATGGGGCTAGCATTTGGGCGGTCCAGCCAACAGTCAAAACTGGACTATTGCTGGGAACGAGCGAGCATCGTCGTTGATACACAGACTGGCCGGCTGGGCACACATGATGCTGATTTCTCCATGCGACCCCAGAGCACTAGAATCAGGCCACGCACCCTTTATTAGCCAAACGCCAGTCTACCTTATCCATCAGAAAGGATGCCAACCACGCCAAAAGATTAAAGCATTGGGACCGACCTTACCACCTTGTAACATCCTATAAATACCATCACCATCATTCCCAAGCCACTGCAAAGCCGCTTCACAAGGACAAAAAAATTGTCAGCCAGCGTCGACGCTATACTTGCAGCGCCTTCACCGTATGAAGACGGCGGCTAGTGAAAAAGGCCTCACTACGAAGCCGCGACTGTTGCACCGCCACGGACATCGACTGGCTTGTCGCGACCTGGGCGTTCACCTTGTGCAGATCCGGGTAGCTGACATGCCGAAACAGCGACGGCGATGGCCGAGGCACCCTTGAGAGCGGCTTGTTTGCCGTGGCACCACGTTTGCTAGATGCCCGACTCAATGCAGCAGAGTCCTCATAGTCAGGCCAGTGCACGGCTGCTCCTTGATCATCCAGCATCTTGGAGCAGGTCGACCAACCAAAGCGAATGACGCCTGGGAATCCAAACACCTTGTCCATGTGCGATTTGAGCCACTTGACCGTGCTGGGATCCGAAGGATAACCCGAGCCAAACTCATTCGACCAGGTATTTAACGCTGATGAGCGTGTGGCAGCTAAGGGCATGGTGTTAGTATCTTCATTGTCACTGAGATCGCAAAGCGGTTGGCCTTCGGCGAACTGCCAGTACTTGAGGATCGCATCACGGATCACTTTGGCACAGATGCTAGCTGCGCTGACAATGGGGTACAAACTATCGGCTTTTTTAGCGACGGTGATCTTGATGCCCGGAAACAGCCTTGCTAGCTTAGCTTGGTACTTTTCGGGAGGGCCCACGGTATCGACATAGACCTAAGATGTGTATGCGAGTTCCAAAAAAAGAAAAAGAACGATACCAGCGGCTGCCAGGAACTTTTCAGCACCCTGATAAGTAAGCAGTACTAGGCATCATCTGCGTGGCGATGTGACATAGGCCAGGGCATGCCACATACCTCTTTCACGTTGACCCCACGTTCTAGCGTGGCTCGGATAAGGCCGATGGTGGTGTCGTGCGCAATGGCGTTGAGGTTGTACTTGGCGCTACTCGCAGAGATGAGGTTTTCCGAGGCAATAGTGCGGGTAAAAAGGCTAACATGCACTTGGATTAGGGTAACATGTAAAAATAGAATCCAGGGGAAGCATGCGGAGCGCGTGTAGCTTACAAAAGGCATCGAGGTATGATCGCTTACCGGCGTAGCATGGCACTGGAAATATCTTGCGGGGACAGTGCGGTCACCGCCCAGCCCACAGTGTGGCAAAGGGCCCCGGTCTGCAGGTCATTAAAGAGTTGGTCGCGTTTGGCTTCAGTCAGGGCCTTGGAGTCGTCGAGTCCAGCCCTGGCAACGGTGTCTTTGGCCTCTAGAGGACAGTAGCAGATCCCGTACACCATTGGGCCAAGGACAGGGCCCCGCCCCGCTTCGTCCACGCCCAGCATACACGGTGGTGAACTCAAAGCCTCAGTGCTCGTGGCCACGCGGCACGCAGCAGGCACGGGGGTGTGATGGGACCAGGTAGCCGTAAGCGGCTGGTCAAGTGGAAGGCCCAGGTCGCACAGCTCTACGGTTTGTCGCCACGCCGCCACAATACCATTGGCAGCGGGTCAGTGTTGCGTGTATGCAAGATATGTAAACAAGAGCCCACCACCACAATGTATTTGCACCTACAGCAGGCGTTGTGGCTGTCAGGTACCAAACCAAAGTTAAGCCAGACCATGAAAACAAAGCATAGCGCTAATAACCTTCCCAATGGCTAGGATGAACTGTATCCCAGTAAGTTTTCCGGCAATAGGCTGATGCTCAGGCCCATGGGCGTTACCCAAGATCGCCAGGAAAGCCCAGTGCTCGAATGGCAGACTTGACGCCCTCCCTCCCCACGTTCCCTGCTCGGGTACCAATGGCGCTTGTGAGCTTCCAGCCATCGCTTGAGTCAAAGCCTATATAAACTCCACCCTGGGCGCGGTGTTTACCTTGCGCACGGGGCTGCAGATCAGCAGCGGGTGGACCCCGGGGCCGAGAGGTGAGCAGCTTGCCTAGCATTGCGGCGAATGGGTAATGGTGACGAGAAAAGGGAGGCAAGCGGATTGGTTTTCAGAGCTGTTCTAACTGTTGGCGAACGATGGGATGTGAGGAACGTGCTCAGAAAGGTCGTTGAGCCGATCCAACCAAATACCATCACCTCGCGACCGGCAAGGTAGACACGCTCAGGTACACAACGCAATAGAAAAAAAAAGAATAAACCACGGCAAGCAGCACGAGTTTGACGCACTTGACCAAAGTATAAACCCCACCTGCGGCTGCACCTGAGACAGTACGATATAAAATGAGTGAAAAAACGAGAAGTATTATAGGAAAACTGTATTTGGCGTTAAAACATGGAAGCCCCAAGCTGGTCCAACTGGAAACACGCACCAGGCGCAATGCGGAAGGAGCAAGGCCCAAACAGCAGGAGGTTGCGGATGAACCTGCAATCCTGGGCTTCCGCACTGTGGCACATGGACGTCGGCATAGTGACGTTGGAATATGCGCGTGTGTGCCATGTGGAGAGAGGCGATTAGAACACGCTGGTCGGTGGCGGGATGCGCCACCACGACGTGCGACCTTGTAGTCAAGGGAGACAACGCGAGGCAGCAACACCCTTTGGCTAGCCACTATGAGCTGCATGCAAGTTGTCAGCCTGTGGCAGTCAGCCCTTGAGACAGTCATAGATTTCGGGGTCACTCATGTCATGTACGCGTGGAGGAATCAGTGAATATACACCCAGGTGCCAGGAGAGAAAGAGAGTATCGACAGTGTGGAAAACCAGGACCCATTCCGCGCTCAAAGCAAGGCTAGCTTTGCTACAGCGTTCACCTGCATTACGGGCCAAGCCGCTTTTAGGACTACTAATCCTAGAAACAAAGCACTAGGATAGAAGAAAGCAGCAGGGGTTCGTATAGGAGTGGAGTGAAGTGGGAAGCATTCCCGCGCACAAGAGCAGCAAGCAGAGATGCATGGCGAGGTTAGCAACTGGTACAGGCAGCGCGCAAAGACAATAACGCCGTGTCCATCATCACAGAACAGAACAACGCTTTAAATAAACTTACCGTTAAATCCAAGCGCAAGCAATGCAAAAAAGCATTGCGCTGAATCTAATGCGGTCTAGTCGTCTTGATGTACTCGCCCAACGCCCTCGAGAGTGTCACAAAATTCGGCCGAGCAGGACCAACAACAGTAAACGATGTAATAAATAACAGGTATTTATTCAAGCCTTAATTTGCCTCGATGGCTAAGGGCTTGTGTTTAAATAGTTGGCCAGCTGGTGCAGCCGGGGCTGCGAAGCCCTAGCAGCTCACTGATGCCAGCTGGGTGCGGCCAAGGGAGTCAGGTGATTCCCTGCTCCCCAGCCTCCACCGAGTTGGGAGACATACACATATGCCGTGAGCATTGACAATAAAAAAGCTTTATTTTTTAAACAATCAAGCCATTTCCGACAGAACATACTAAACCACTGCTGTCCATCTTGTAGTAGGTCAGGCGTAAGAATCAAGGTTCGGCTGATTGTTTCTGCCGCTGTTTGGCAAGCTTGGCCTTGTTAATGCGATGAGCACTGCCTTTCCCCTCTCCACGTAGTTTGGCACGTAGATCTTCCTCAAACTTGGACTTGAGTAAACCATGTGTGACTAGAGGTAAAGCACATCTCGCCGAGTCTAGGCGACTCGTTGTATACTTCTGACGAAATAAATCTGTGAGTACGTCAAGGCCCTCTGGAGTCGTTGATTTCAACTCGTCATTCCATTTACCAATGCGTCTCTTGAGATAGTCTTTTAAAAAATCTATATGATCCGACTTCCATACACGACGGATAATCAGCATTGGCAACTGCTCCGCTAGAATTTGTCCATACTTTTCCATGGGATACCCTTCTACTTTATCCATCCGGTCAATATGGAATTTGAAGCTTTGGTCTTGCATGCTCCAGTAAACAAAGCAGATAATATATTCTGTTGCTTGTTGGTTGTCAAGGTGTAAAGAGCTTGGGTTGCCGGCCAAAATGTATTCGGCTACGTCGATATCGCCGGTTTTTTGTTCAGCCAAAATGCCAAAGATCTTATTGACCTTGTGCTTGTAGTGGACAATTAGACCATTTGCAGTAGTCCTCATATCCGATTTCCCCTCACGTATCAATTTTAGTTGATCAGGGTTTTCTTGTTCGTTATCGAATGTCAACCGCTGGAAGGTATCGATTGATTGCTGCTCAGGCGTCGAATGCTGGTCATCGATGTCCGAGCCGTGGCCCATCGCACTGGAGATATGCAAGGAACCAGAGTCCTCAATTCTTTCACTCGTGCTAGCGGTATTTGACAAGAGACGAGGATCAATGTGGGCGACTGGGGCATTGTTGGACTTATCTTGCGGTGTTATCGCAGGCATTGCATATGAAGTATGGCCACCAGGCGGTGAAGCACTCATTGAAACTCCACTTGGGCCATCGAAGTTGGATAAAAATCTTTGTGCGTGAACCTCGCCATCAGTGACTTCGCCCACCGCTGCGTTTGGAGGGTTGTCACTGTCTAATAAAGTTGTCCACTTCTTCCAGAGCAGTTCGCTCAAATCCAAAGAGACTTGTTGAACCTCATCGCCTAAGAACCGGCGGTGAAGGGATGTACTAGCAGCAAACACGCTCGTCGAAACAATAGCCACGGCAAAGGCCGTCACATAGGCCCGCATCGTAGTAAAGCAAAGACTGCAAGAGAGCGCTCACTTGGCAAGCAAACCTAAAGACGAGTTGGTGTATTCAAAGACCAAACGAAGGACGAGGACGAAATAGAGGGTGGCAAATGGCCGAGTTTAAATAAAAACAGGTGGTAGCTAATCGCCTGACCATCCTCTGCCGGCCATGTTTTGTTGGGAAGGCTATGCTTGTCGTGTGACGGGGTCGTTGAGCGCCTTATCAATAGCCCTGGCCACCACAGTCCAAGCCGGCATAGCCTTGTTCAATCGCAATAGCAAGGATGGCGGCGCTCCCCGTATTTTCGGCAGTGGTCTGGGTACACAGAAGGGGCCGTGGGGGCCCGCGCCATCCGCCAAAAGATCGGCCATGCCTATGTGCCTGGTCGTGCCCATAAACATGGAGGCATATAAAAGGAAATGGTTACACCACAACGTTCCCTGTAACCACTAGTGGCTACACTTGGTGGTGCATCTCTGTCGCCGCCCACCAGCCCATGGCCCCTTCGCGATGCCTGCTGGCGTATTTTTCTCAACAGTTTTGTTCGGCCTGTGACCTGTTACTAACAGAAGGTAGGTCCGCTCGCTGGGCCTAGAGGTTGCATTTTGGGAGTGCGTTTTGATATGCGGTTTTCCCCTTCTAATAAATGCGAGAGTGGTGAAAGGTTCGCACTTCTCGCTGCAAAATTCGCTAGGTTGGCGCACCCGATTAGACTTTTAAATGAAGGCTCGCAATTAAACATTAGTTTTAGCCCTGACCAAAGGTCAGTGGTGATGACAAATGACGTAGTTAGCGATTGTCGTCGATACACTTGGCATCGAACAGCCCGTTGCTTGGTTCAACACTGAGTTGGCAAGGCGGAGTTGTTCATTTGCTGGTGCTTAAAAATAAAATATCCGACCAATGTGAAGTTGATAAACTTGCCGCAGCTTCTCCCTGGGTTGGAAGGATCTCCATGATCCTCACATGCTCTGTTGGTTGTCGCTTGGGCCAAGAGGACCACGATAAAAATATATACTAAAGATGAGAGAGTTTTGGGCGTAATTGCTGTAACCAAAACCGGCCGATGATTACCTTATGATTTTTTGGGAAAGAGGGACATGGTTGGTTCCTCTTGTTCTATGTCCCAGCCGGGAATAGCGCTGCCGATTTGGCGTACGTTGTGTTTCCGCCACTTTGCTGCTCTTTCGCCAAAAAGGTGGCAGTGGGTTTGGCTGTACTTACGCTCGGCTTAGCCACCTAATGCCAAGCGTAGCAACTTCACATTTACAGCTTAAAGGACACCAATAGTGCGGGGCGGTGGTGATGGTGGTGGAGCCAATAACCTGCTACAGTTACCTGAACGAGCAGTCGCTAAGCAAAGCAGGGTCAAACGTACTAAGCAGCCACTGGTTTGTCCTGAGAGTCAGCACAAGAGTCAAGGCGGCAGACTTTGAAAAAAGTTGTACAATATTTGACAATCCAAGGGCGACTTTCACACTTTGTAAGTCCAGTAAATTCGAAACGGTACAGCTTATTTCGCTATATTTATTAGGTGTAAGAATAAATTGCAGTGCGGTCTCATTGACACTCGGGAAATAAGGTGTGGCCAAGCTTGTCGCTGGACAGCGCGCTGCAAATATTAAGCCCACTTAGGCCGAAAGGGCAAAGGTGGCCAGGACCAGGGCGGTCGTCATAGCCAGAGCGAAGGGACCGAACGACGAGTCACCAGCCAAGGTAAGGCGCCCAGCGGCGGAGTCGGAATCGGTGCTGTTGGACTTGGAAGCACCCTTGCCAGCCTTGGACACGCTGGAGCTGCTGTCATTCGAGCCGCTGCTAGAGCTGCTATCACTGCTGCTGGAGCTGCTGCCACCCTTCTTGGCCATGGCGGGGCTACTGCACAGCAGAGCGACCACGACCAACAACAACACAACGGTCTTGAGGTTAAGGAGCTGCATGATGGAGGAAAAAAATGGATAGTCGTTTAGGGATCGGACGGTCGAAAACAAGCAGTGAGTCGCAGGAACGTTTTGGGGTGAATTGATGCCTCGACCCAGCCTCCGCAAGGTGCTGCATTTATATTGGCACCATTGCTAGTTAACAACACGGCCTCTGGGTCGCGGCACACAGCTTCTGCAAAGTGAGCGATTTTTTCTTGGCCGGTGTACTGCGAAATGGTGGGAATACCGCTCTAGGCTTCGCAGCCTCTGCGAACGGACAATCATTCACCCACTCTCCCTTCCCCTCCTGTCCAAAGTGACACTTTGGCTATATATTACAATACCACCTACCTGGCCTTGCTCGAGGATCACCGCATATTCTAGCCCAGGCCGACGTCTTGAGTGCCAGCTCCGGGTTGTTCAAGGGGCGGTTTTCGATCGCCAAATTTGGGGCTGGATTGGCATGCCACTGTATTCAAAGTCTCTCAGCATGCGCGAAAACCCGCAGCTGAATCCAGATGAGCAGGAGATCGAAGACAGTCCAGCCGTCCGCAAAGATGCTTTCCTCAGCGTTTTAGGCCATTGGCATTCGGTTGGCCTTCTCCTTCCGCTTGCCGATCCACTCCCGCCGGCACAGTGCACCTGTGAACGACCATTGGTCGACCACGGTCCCAATGCTGGACGGTGTTTGCGTGCAGCCAAACGCCGAAGCCAAGCCTGCTATACATGTCATCTTTAATGCGCTGTTACCAGAGCCGCAGCCGAAAACGTCCCGGTTCCTTTAGCGGCAACGATTCCCGTCAGGCTTGCACAACTGTCGGGGAAATCATTGGCGACCAGCCAATAAAACTATTCTTGTACCCGGCACCATCGTGGGTTACTTTGGATTTGGTTGACGCTATCCGGCCAACGCTAACGCCCAACCCGCTCAGACTGGCACCGCGCTTGGTTACCTGAGCGGCGAAATTGGGCAGGGGTGGTGGTGGTCTGCATTAAAGAGGCACAAACTGGGCCTGTTTCCCACTCCGATTGTTTCCCTTTTAATTTCTCGGGTCCATGCCCTGTTTTAGGGGGAAGAGTGGCTGATCTTCTAGTCATGGGAGGACCTCGCGACTATAGCTGTAGATGCCTTTATTATTTTGCAATAGTCGCGCCCCCATTGATGGGGTTCTCTCTGAGCCCAGGGTCAATGGGGCCGTGGCAAGTCTGAATGACAATGAAAATAAAGGAAACGGCGTGGTGGAATGAGGAAGAAGAGTCGTGAATAAAGAGGGACGGTTTGGCTAGGCAGCACGAAAGGGAGAAAGTGGAGAGGCAACTGGACCTAGTCCAGCTGTTA
>JANBQA010000256.1:0-19557 GCA_027576955.1 Dimargaris xerosporica
GCAGGAAATCACCTGACTCCCTTGGCCCTGCCCAGCTGGCAGCAGTGAGCTGCTAGGGCTTCGCAGCCCCGGCCGCATCAGCTGGCCAACTATTTAAACACAAGCCCTTAGCCATCGAGGCGAATTAAGGCTTGAATAAATACATGTTATTTATTACATCGTTTACTGTTGTTGGTCCTGCTCGGCCGAATTTTGTGACACTGCTGTTTGCGGATGAGTTTGCGGTTTAGTTTGTCGCCAAAGCAACCTGCCCAAGATTTGCCTTCTTCTATATTAGGGCCGTAGCACAGCTGAGACATCTTTAGTGAGTATGCGTCTGAGTCGTCCAAATCTTTCCAGGCGTTTGTGTTCTTCCTTGGGGCCGCTGAAACTGCCGTTGCCGCCATCATGGCAAGTGCTAAAAGCTGCCACTGCATCTTGGGTCTCAAAAGGTCGCTACTCGTGATGAGAAAAGTGAGAGTAAAGAGAAAAGACAATGTGGGATTCTCGAATGGATAATTAACTGTCTGCCGGCCAGTGGACATGGATGGCTTTATATATGAAAAACCTCTGAGATGCGAGATAGCCACGGCCAGCACCTATGGCAAATAGTGGCATGGCGCCCATCGGTGATGCTACACCATGGCAGATTGTCGGGAAAGAGAAAGGGCACATCATGACTGCTGGGTTGAACCGTTGACTATGCGCGCTGGTCGCACAATCGCTGTACAGGGATGTATTGACCTTCTGTTTTTTTTGCCACGTCCACTCAACTTATCCATCATCAGACGCCTGTTTAGCATGCCATTGGCATTTTTCCTTTGCCTGCATGTGCGTTTGTAGAGCCTGTGCCACCAGAGCAGTCCTATTCACCGCAGTATTGTCGGGCCTTGCACGACCCTCTCCACTGGCCACTGTTGGTGCACAAAGGCTGACCAACTGGTCAATAAGCGCTCTTTGGACCCGGCCAAGTCCTCATGGCACCCATAAACAAGAAAGAAAAGGGCGACGTATCCATCAAGACACCAAAATGCCATCATCTGTGCTCCAGGAGGGCTGGCAAAAGATACCTGTCTTTGAATATGTGACTATTCTTAGTATCGATGGTGGCACGTTAGGACGGGAGGAGGGGGCAGCATTGGCCAATGATGTCTGCCTTTCATGATCACACAGAAAGGCCTACACGATGGTGATGTTTTTCTCGACTTTCGCCAGTGGAAATCAGACGAGCAAAAAAAGAACGACAGGGGGCGCGACAGGGACAACGAGAGGCATTGCATGTTGGCGGCGTGGTAAATGGACCCATGGTACCACACCAACTGCACACGCTATCGGCGGCAGCGGACTCCTTGTGTTATGAATGGGTCATGGTTCCATTGTGTTATCTGCCCGCTTAGGTGTGCGGCCAGCTGGCATTACAGAAGCATTGGTATGACGAACCAATCGGTTACTGTGGGTGTTCGCTCGTTCAGGCTCAGCTTGAACAGAGCAAGAGCGAATTATTTCGGCAAGGCTCCTAAAGGCCTCACTCAAGTGCTATCACGGATGCCGTCTCGCATATCCTTATTTGGTTGGTAGCGACAAGGGAGCCTGGCAGGCACACTATGGTTTATATCGAAAAGAAGTGCTGTTTAATGTGATATGTAGGGCACACAAAACAAGGGTTCGCTGGCCAAACGAGGAACATTATGACAAGAGAGATCAGAGGCTGATATTTCGAATGAAAGGTGTAAAAGGGACCCTGGCTAGGCCCTTGGAGTATCTAGGCTTGCAGGGGCAAGTGGTACAGCCGTGTTCGACCGCTCGGTAGGCTAAATGTCAAGTAACGCCCGTCGTGCGAAAAAGCTGCCTTGTCAAGGGGTCCTTCGAGAGTGCTGGCAGTTGGCCATTGCGTGATAATATTGAGCGTCGGCATATGCACTAACCGCAGGCCGCCCTTGGACCCTGCTGACGCCAAAAGCAGCAGCTTGGCACTGGGGCTAAACATCAGCTGAGTGATACGCGTGGTCAACGACATGACCACTTTGACAGGTTGGGGCGTTTGGCTCGCCATAATCGAGGCACGATCGTAAATATTGACGATTCCCGTTTCAGAGCCAATGGCCACATGGCCTGCGACGTCACCGGCCACGGCAAGACTGGACGGATGGAACCCACCGTGGTCGACAAAGGTGTGGGCGCACCGCATCGTGTCAATGTCCCAGATCGTCACTCGGGCGTCGGGTTCCAGCACGTACAGTTGCAGACCGTCGGAACTCCAGGCGGTGGCCACAGGTCGCGCGTTGACCTTGAGGGTCTTCACAAGCAGCTTGGACTGCACCGAGACCATCAGGAGGCTGCCGCGATCACCATAAAAGCAAATGTATCGGCCATCGGGGGACAGGTCAAACCGCGTTAGCGTCCGTTCGGGGCGCCCGAAAAGCCCCGGTATGGTGGTGATTTCACCCGACTCAATGTCAAACGAGTAAAAAAATTTGTCCTGGCCCGCAATGATAATTTCCGTACCAGCGGGCGTGAATGCCGACTGGGTTGTTTTGAATCGTCCGGCAAAATCCACCTTTTGAATCAGCCGGTTTTCGCGGCCATCCACTTCGTACATTTCAATCCGGCGGCCAGCAGTGGTGAGCAGTAAAATGGGCACCGAGGGATGAAACTGCATCGATACAATTCGCCGCTGCTTGCCCATCTGCACCGCAATATCTCGGCATCGCCTGGCACGAAACTCTCCCGTGACCAATCGTCCGCGTTGACCGACCGCTGCCAGCCGCTTGGTGCTGCGAAAGATTTGGAACAGGTCATCGTCGCCGGTAGTAACACGGGTGTGACCTGCAGTGCGCGACGACGGTTGATCGACAAAGCAGTCGCTATCGGTATCTGAAGCGTCGCCGTGCGGCCCGTCAGCCTCATCAGATGCATCCACGGCAGCCCAGTTGGGCATCGGATGCGCCCGCTCATATTCTTCGCGCAGTCGCTGTTCTAACAAACGGCCTTGCACGCCTTCTTCGGCGTGAGTGCGGCGCAGCTTAAAGGCCCGGCGGTTGGGGAGCTCTTCAAAGACCACAGCCTCGTCGTCGTCATCCCCATCGTACCAAGCAGCCTTTGGCAACTGCTCATCGGTCACCAACAATCCCCCGTTACTGGTCTCAGTGGGATCCAGGACGCTTTGTGTATCATTTGAGTCGCCGTCGTCGGCCCATGCAGCACCAGCTGCCTTGCTGGATTTAGGGCCAGCTGTGTCGATGTTGAAAAATGGTTTATCGCCCGGGGCTGTGTCAATGGTAAACAGGGTATCGGCAGGCAGGGTACTCAAGTCGTCCTCATGGCCTGCATCGAGTCCAGACAACGCTGGTGAGCCTACTACAGGCTCACTGGCCAAGGCCTGGGGGTACGAACTAGTACCATTGGTTGGTTCCTCAACCAGTTCACTAAATAGTGCATGCTGAAGCCGCTGCTCGAGTTGGGCCGACGCCAGTGCGTTCCTGGCCTTGGTTTCGTTATCTACATCATCATCGTCATCATTCTCAAAGTCGCTGTCATCGCCATTCAACGACAGTTTTCTTTGCTTCTTCTTTGTCTTCTTGTCCGAGCTTTGTGAACCTTTACGCTTGCCCGATGCTTTCGCTCGAGCCCTTCGTTCCTGGCGCCGCTGCACCTTGCGTTTTGTGGCAGTCGGCAAGTAGACCTGGGTGGCCACACCCAGTCGTTGAGTGTTGCGCTGCTTCGCAGTGAATCCGGTGTCGTGGACGTCCTCGGCTGCCTCACTGATGGCTCCCTTGGTATAGCGTGACACTCGACGCTCGGGTTTCAACGACACCGTGTGGTCCAGCTGAATAATGTCAGCGGTCTCGGTATCACTAGCTGCCATGATGTGGTCTCGTTGCGTTGAAACTAATTCTGTGGGCGTAGATCGCAATGGCCTCGCTGCATCAGCTGAAGCGTCGCTTGGGACAAGGGAATAAAACAGGTGAAGTTTTATCTAAGCAAACAGATAAATATTTGAATGGGCGGAACGAGCCGGTGGGTGGGTTAAGCGGGCCTGGCTAGCAAATGCGTAGAAAAGGATAGGCATTGAGGCTCATTGACAACGGCCAGCAAACGACGCTGGCAGTATTGTATTTTTTTTTTCGCAGAAGACCTAACAGCATGTAATCGCAGCAACCTGCTGCTACCAAGCAAAACTACCAGAAAAAAAAAGTTGACATTGGCCACCAATGTATCACGTGAGCTCGATTGCCACGCTATTTCTGGGTCCCATTTTTTTCTTGACTTTTCCTGGACCGAATCGTTGATGTTTGCTATGGTGTGGAGAAGCAAAGCATTGCAGGCCTACCTAGCTTGGATAATTTGGACATTGTGGCATAGGCTACGGCAATCTAGGCTCACATATTTGTTTTACTTTGTGAGGGTGATGCTGCCCAGTGGCACTTGTACCGTTGTTCTTGTTCTATCGCTCTCAATAAGAATTCCAGCACCGTCATGGTCCGCAAACTCAAATACCATGAAGCCAAGCTCCTGAAGAAGGTCAACTTTCTCGAGTACAAAAACGAAAACAATGTGGCCGAACTCGAGGCGATTCGACGGTTTAACCTCAAGAACCGCGAAGAGTACCGCAAATACGCATTTCTGGCCAACGATGTCCAGCGCGTGACGTACGAGCTGTCGCTCCTCGACCCCACCGACCCGTACCGGTCAGAGCAAGAAAAGCGGCTGATGGCCAAGCTGTACGATTTGGGTATTATCGACATGCAAACAAAGGTGTCGCGCCTGAGTCACCTGAGCGTTGTGTCGTTTTGCAAGCGCCGGTTACCTGTCATTCTGTGCCGACTCAAGATGGCCCAGTCCGTGCAGGTCGCCACCAAGTTGGTCAAGGATGGGCATGTCCGGGTCGGCCCTGAAATCGTCTCGGATCCGGCGTTTTTGGTCTCCCGTAAGCTGGAGGACTTTGTCACTTGGGTGGACACCTCTTCGATCAAACGTCATATCCTGAAATACAATGACAAATTGGATGACTTTGACCTCATGAACTAGGTGATCGTTGGTGTGTGTTTTTTGCCAAATTTTTTGCATGACCATGTATTGATTCCGGGGAAAATCAGTCGTATCTTATCTATTATTAAAGGACTTTTTTGTCAGCGCTCAAGGTATCTCGAGTGATAGTGTTACTAGGCTTTGCGTTTGTCAGTCAACGTTTTATTGTGTGGCAATGGCATGGGCAAGTGTAAAGGAATAGCAATGAAAAAGTTCAGAGCCTGCTAATCGATGCGATTTCTGCAATCAGTTAGTGGATTCCGGAAAATCGCGAGCCAAAACCTGGTTCAGCCTTGCCAAATCAACCGCATTTTCGCGGAGCATATCAAACTCCAAAAAATGGAGGCGCGAACCAAGGAGCACGAGGGAATGCAATGGGGCACCAAAGTCCACATGTTGCAGTTGCTCCAGGGTTCCAGCTCGGATAAGTTGGTCATCCGCTCCCACACGCGCAATCCCCACGGCCAGTGTATCCTTGGTGTACGCCTGCGCTTGGCGGCGGTCTTCCACCTCGAGGAGCTGGCTGACTGCTTGGTTTACCGTCATGTACCGCGGCGGTTCGTAGATCTTGCGGCCACGGGCCATGTTTTCCAGGCTCTGCTCCTTGACTTTGATATCCAACAGACACAGCGTGTGCAGGCCAATGGACCGGTTCTCTTGAATTTTGTCGTAAAAGCTATCGGGGCGCCAGCTGTCCGTGAAAAACACGATCGATACGGTTTGACCAAAGTTGTAGAGCTGAACGCCACAGGCACCCGCAGCGTTCATAATCGATGCGTTGTGAATCGTCTTGACGGGGATGTTCAATTCGCGTGCCCGAAGTACGAGGTCGGTGTGCGTGGTTGCGCTAAAAGTTACACATTAGGCACCACAGCCACCGGTGCCGACCCAGCAAATTGCTGAACAGGGCGTTAGGCTAAAGGATAGGTTATCGCCCACAGGTTTCTATTAATCGGCTCCGCCATGGCAGGGGGAAAGCACATCGGCAGTACTGATCGTACGCCGCCACTTACCCGTATGGATCTCCCACCACCAAAAAGGCCACATCCTTGGTCCCAGCGTCCTGGAGAATACGGTCGCTTTCGGTTTCCACCATCTCGCGGTCGGCCAAAATTACTGGTCGTTGGTAGTACTCTTCCTATACATGTTGGGCCCAACCAAGGTGCATTGAGCATAGAAAGATAAACGGTTAGTCGATGCGCCATGCTTGTCGTTTGTTGTCCTGTTAGCACTGGCACTGTGTATGGCGTGTCAGCGGTCATGGCTAAGCTGGTGGCAACCCCAAACAGCCTCTGTCACTTGCCAATTTTTCTTTCTCGACCATAAGGATACTGGTGTAGGCTTCCAAGTACACCCGCTCGCAGCGCCGAACTGCTTCGAGGCCCTTGACAGTGATGTCCCGCTCGTCGGCCAACCCAAGGCCAATGACATAAAACATGGCTAGGGATTGGAAGTACCAGTCGAGCTAGGTCGCCGTAAGGGAGGGGTGAAAACGTCTTTAGAATCGTTGGGCAGCTCTCGCAGAATTGGCAGACTGGTCGCGCCTTATAAATGGGCGGTGGTTGGACAGTTGTTGCAGTACAAGTCACAGCATTACACGGGCGAGAACAGTGTGCTTAAACGCTAGCAATGCACTTTGAGGAATGGACGGAGTAAACGATTCGATTGGGCATGCGCTGGCACCACCTGCCGTTGGTGCCGGTTATAGCCGCAGCGTAACCACTGCTGCATTTTCGCGCTTTTTTATGAAGCTGAATTGCGCATTGGCCGGTCAATAACCAGCGAAACCATCGAGTCAGGTGACAAAGGGCAGCAATGAAAATTTGTTGAATTTGTCTGCCGTGCCGTCTCGCTGTCACTGTCGAACGTGAGTTAACCAGCTTCAACAAAGCCGCCCTATTACAAAACTATAAATGATACAAGATGCCAGTGTTTATTTCGCTTGAATATTGGAAAGAAAAATGCAACTATTTGGTAGGAGATAGATATGATTTCTGGGGATGGCTACGAGCATTCGGTGCTCACTTTGACCGCGGCAACAAAGTCACGCAGCTTTTGGGGATCCTTGGCGCCGTCGGTCTCCACCCCACTGGACACATCCACCATCCAAGGTCGAGCCTGTTGGATGGCTTGGGTCACATTATCCGGGCGCAAACCTCCGGCAAGGACAAAGGGCTGACCAGTGTGGGCCACAGGTTCAGCAAGCGCCCAGTTGAACGCAACGCCCTGGCCTCCCTGCGATCCTGCGCCGCCGGCCACTTTGGCATCAAGTAGGGCCATGTGGTGAAAGCCAGCAGTCGCAACCTGCGCGTAGCTGTTAAAGTGGTCGTCCACGTGGAAGACTTTGAACACTGGAATGGGGATGGCGTTGGCCATGGATATATCCTCGTCACCGTGCAGCTGCACCACGTCTAGAGGCACCCGCTCGAGGACCGCTAATATGTGCTCCAGCGATTGGTTGCGAAACACACCAACGAGTTTTGGTCGGGGAGGTTGCGCCAAGCAGTGAGCCTGGCGGTGGAACCAGGCGTCTGGTGTCGCTGCCGGCGCCGGCTCGGACGCTGCAAAGGACCGCGTTGAACGGAACTGTTCGAGCCAGCGGCCCATGCGTTCGGCCTCGGCTAGTGCAACCTGCCGCTTGGACTCGGCAAAGATGACCCCGAGAAAGTCGGCCCCGGAGTCGGCTGCTAGTTGAAAGTCGGACAGGGTCTTGATACCGCAGATTTTCACCAGTGGTGCCTGGTGTGTTCCGGCCAAGGTTACCATGGCCAGTGGTCGCCCAGGCAATATACGGTCGGTGGGTGAGAATAGTGTGAAATAAATGAGAAAACGAACCAGTGTGGACTGGTGCCAGTTTAGGCCCAGTCACAAACAAACTAACAAGCAAGGTAAATAAAGAACGAACGGTCCAATGCGGGAACAGGGAGCAATAAGGTCTTTAGACACAGAGTGGGATGCACTTGGCCACACGAACACGCCGACTGGAGTACGTCTCTAGCCGACATTGTTCCCCTCGCCTATTGTTGGAGAGTACGAGCTGACGATTGGTTTTTTATTCCCTACCCCTGGCATTGACTTGGTCGCCATGCCTCACTTTTCTACTCTTTACGCTGTTGCCAAAGCGTGCGATAACTACGAGTACCCTGCACCGACCCGCGCGTCGGCCGAGCCACCAGTGCCCTTTACCTTGCTTACCGCAGGCTCCCAGGCGAGCGAATGCACACTTGGTTGGATTGACACGCGATACGTGGCACCGCTTCGCGTCGTGATTGATGCATACCCTGAGGACGAACGGCCGCTGGTCTTTGTCACCAACACGGTTGGTTCGGCACCACATATCGTAAAGGTGCAGGTCTCGCCCCACTTGGCTTATCCGAGCGAGCAGTCGGCAGCCATGACAGCCCTTGTTCACGCCATGCGGCACAGCAAGCTGTTTGCCCCACTTACCGGTTGGAGAAACGAATTATACCCCGTGTACAGCCGTGCACCCCAAGATACTATCAGCCAGTTGGCGTTTACGCTGGAGCGTGCGGCAACACCAATCTTTGGGGTCCCCACATTGGGCGTTCACATCAATGGTTACACCCGCGCGCCGGACGGATCGTTGCTTATGTGGGTGGCCAAACGCAGCGCAACCAAGCCCACCTTTCCAGGGATGCTCGACAACGTGGTGGCCGGTGGCATTGCTTATGGCGATGGGGTGCTAGCCACGGTCATCAAGGAGTGCGAAGAAGAAGCCAGCATCCCACGCAGCATGGCCCAGAGGGCAGTCCCCGTTGGCGCTGTGTCGTATACCATTGAAACCGTCAATGGGATCCAACCCGAAACGCAGTTTGTGTACGATTTGCTACTACCAGCTGACTACCCGCTACAGCCCAATGATGGCGAAGCGGAGTCCTTTACATTGATGACCATGGACCAAGTCAAGGAGCAGTTGCTAGCGGGCAGCTTTAAACCCAACTGTGCGCTGGTGGCCCTGGACTTTTTGGTTCGGCATGCGGTGCTATGCCCCGACACCGAGCCCCAGTATTTAGACCTGCTTACCTGCATGCACCGCACGTTACCGCTTCCCAACCCAGTGCTTTTGCCGTAGCTGACCACACGTAGGTGGTCAGTGCATTTGCCCTTCACCGATATGGGCACGTGGTCTTAATAAATTGGCACCGTGATATATCCTATACCTGGACACTTTTATTTGTCATCCATCCACACCCGCAAGTAAATTAATGAGGGGTCGCCTTCCAAGTATGACGCTATATGCCCATGCTCCCATCAAACCAGCTACAGCGCCAGTTTTTCAAAGTCCTGCTGAATAACGTTGATCCATTCCTGAACTTCCAGCAATGACAAGGCCACCTTTTTACGCACCCACGTAGGGTCGCACATCAAATCAAAGCTGGTCTGCGCGGGTAATGTTCCCACAGCCTTAGTCACTGGCTGCTTACCATCGCTGGTCAACGAGCGCCCAACCATCGCGTCAGAGGGCGCACTAGTCGCGCTTGGCCTTGGCAGGTCAGATGGTCCAGACACGGATCCTGGCAGGCTACCCATGGGTTCAGCCACTGCGCTTCCGTGATATGATGCCCATGGTTGTGCAGGGTTCATTCCTAATGTTTGTCGGCTGGCCTGGGGATGAGCAGCCGTTTTAAGGTTGGTATGGGACCGACGGCTCGATGCCTGAGAGGCCAGGGCTTTGTGCAGGTGTGGATCTAATACCGCACTGGATCCCGATTTCGGAAATAGCACCGAGTGATCGCATGAGGAAGATGGTTGCTGCGTGAATGTTTGCGCTGCCGTCCATGGTGGGGTATCGTCCAAAGACGACAGACCATCGCTATCCAAAGGTCGCGCTTCCAAAGAATGCACGCGATGCACCGCGGTTCTATTGGGTGCGGTACCGTCCATCCCATTGGGAAGTTTGCCAGCCGCTGCAGTCGCGGCTGGTGCGTCACTGGGCAGATGCCATGATGACCACCGCCATCCCGAACTTTGACAGCTGCCATGAGCGGGGATGCATTCCATTGGTGGAACCAACTGCTCACCGCCGGCGGAATTCGACCGTGTGTCGTACCAGGTCGACGAGTGCGACCGGGTATGCAGTGTGTGGGACCGCCACCCTCTGTCCTGCGGTTGAGTAGCAGACACACCCAGCCGCGGATAGAGCCTTGCGGTGCCAAACAACGGAGGGCTGAACCGCGAAGGCGAAGGTGGCACTAAATCTGTAGGTTGGGGTCGGCGGTGTTCGGCGCCCGGTTTGGACAAACTGTGCAGCGAGGAGGACTTGCGCAGCGCACCAGAGAGCCCCATCGCAGCTGAAGCATTCATGGCGTGTGGAAGCTGCTGGTACTGTAACTCGGCAGCATTGCTCGGTGCCATTGCCGAGGCGGCACCAGTGGAGTCAGAGCGCCCCCTTCGGCCGCTAGACGGGGATCCTTGCGCACCTGTTACTGGGCTGTCATTTCCCACCAGCTGCACTGATAACGGCTTGAACAATCCCGCATCTTGACCCACCACTGCGCCATCACGGTCGAGCCGACCACTACCACCGCCAGGCGCCAATGCAACCGAATTTGATCCAGACTTGGAACTGGATGATGCCGAAAGAACCGTGATCTTAATATCCGAGGCTCTAGGGGAATGATCCCACGACGACGGTAGGCCTCCACCTCCGCCGCCAACATTACCACTGCCACTTCCACTACTGCCATGCTTTAGCTTGTGATACAAGTGTGGCTGCAGAGCTGATGGAAGTCGCAAGTGTGCCAGAGCTTTCTTCTTGGCCGAATGAAACGAACGGACACGGCGCAAAGGAGCTCGAATAAACGAATGCGAGCCAGATTTGCTGGACAGGGCACTGGATGTGGGTCCTGTGGGAGAGGTCATCGGGACACCGTCCACCGAAGCCCGATAGTCGAGGCCATTAGTGCCGCCCATTTGGTCGGAGGAAGACTGCAAAGGTCGCACATGGATTGGAGGTGGCAATGACAGCAATGCCATATCATCTGGGCGAACACTGTCACCCTCATAGTAGGTTGAAGGTTTGTGTCGGTGGGCAGCAGGGCCATTGGCGACCGATGCGGGTAGCGGGCCCACTCCCCCAGCCCCAGGAAGGCTGATATGGTGAGGACTACCCAGCGACGGACCACTGTTGCTGTCAGGAAAGGCATGCGTGGGCGGTTGAGCCGAAGGTGGTCCTGGCATCACACTGAGTGGTGGTGGCCGGTGGCTATTGGATCTATATCTTGTAGACGCACCAGTATCGACGGGTTGTTCCGGCAATGGGGGCACCATAGAGGAAGCGTCGGCAGCAATCCGACTTTGACGCGGAATGTGGGCATGACCCAGCGACATTCGAGGGAAACCAGCAGAGCCGCTGGGTACGTGAATGGATGAACGGCTCGGGAGACCCTCTGGCACTGGCATGGCACCCAACTGGGCTGGCAACTCCGCTAATTGGTCACTGCTGGACGGTAAATACCCACCCGATGGATTCACGAGTCCCGAGTTCAGTTGCACGGGCAAACCACGCTGAGTAGTAAGACTATGGTTCGTTACCGTAGTCATTGGGTGCCCAGTGATACCCGGGTACAATCCGTCCCGTGGTTCACCCGCCCCCCTGGTGAATGCCTGTGGATCAGAAGAGAACAGGTCCTGGACAAATTGAGGTGGCTGACTGACCAAGTCCCCCGTGGATCGGTATAGGTGCTCTGGTAGCGACGCTTCGGCATGGCTGGCCCGTGGGTGCTCGCTCGCTTCGGCAGCTGTCGCTGAAGCCAGTGGTTGGTTAAAATCCCACCCATTGTCATCGTCATCGCTCGCCACGGGCTCCACATCAAACCCAGTGCTCTCGCTGCTAACGCTGCTAACCGATGGTTTGTCACCCATCAGGTCGGCAGACCATGGTTTGCGACTGCGGCCAAGCAAGTCCTTCAAGTTATGGCGCTTGTGATGCTTGATAAACTTGGACTTGAGCAGTTGGTCAGCCATGGGGCGGTCCTCTGGCTGCACTTGCAAGCAACTGGCCACAAAGTCCCGAATGGCCGCCGAATGGCTTGCTCCTAATTTGGGCGGAGCGGATTTCACCGCCAGGTACAACACTCGCTTGGGGTCTTGTTCGGCATGGGGTGGATTGCCCGTGGCCATCTCGTACACGGTGATACCGAGGGACCAAATATCGACCTTGGCATCATAGCCTGAGCTCTGGCTAATAACTTCGGGCGCCATCCAGTAAGGGGTGCCGGCAAAGGAATACCGTCGCATCGACGTCGATGAAATCGATCGAGCCACGCCGAAATCGCACAGTTGGACCGTTCCATCCTCGGTCATCAGAATGTTGGCCGCCTTGATGTCGCGGTGAATAATATCGTTGCGGTGGAGGTAGACCAGGGCCTGGAGCACATCATGGGTAATCGTGGAAATGTACGACTCGCCGATAGGCCCTGCTTCAATCAAATCGCGGATACTGCCTCCTGCTGCGTAATCCATCGTAATCCACAGCCGGGTGCCATTGAGAAGGCTACCGTGGTACCGAGTGATGTACTTGTTGCTCAACTGGGACAGGGTGGCAATCTCGCGTTGAATATCACGTACTTCATCTTCCCTGGTATCCAAGTTTAGAATCTTGATGGCCACCACTTGGTTTGTCGCCAGGTCGTATCTATTGAGCAACCATCCGTTTGCAAAAAAATCATATTTTTAAACATTAAAAATGCAATTAATACTGACGTCTGCGCCTTGGATTGGTAAGAGGCCTAGCGGCCTGTTCCACCAGGGCTAATGCTGCGCATCCACAACTCCAGTGTGGGCAGCGCTGGCCTCGTAGCAAGCATGAGCGGTACAAAGGCTGCTGGGCAGGGGGCTATGGATGCTGTTGGTTAGATATCAACAGTCCCACGGCCTCCAAAAACCCCATTATCTAAATAAGAGTCTTTGTTTCCAGGTCAATTCTGTACAGTTCCATACAATACTTACGCTTTATAGACTGAACCATAAGCACCTTTGCCTATAAATTCATCCTTTCGATAGCGCTGGGCCATGACTGGGTCTACTCCTGGGGTTCGATGCCCAGTTGGATACAGACGACAAAAAGGCCAAGTGGTGTTTTTTTTGCTTTTGCGCGCAAGGGAGAGTGGTTTGTTAAGACCTGGGCGGGGCCACGAGAGCTATCAGCAGCGATGCCAGCCAAGGAGGTAAACCGTTGCATTCAAGAGCGGGCCAACGTATATTAGGGGTGTGTCAGCGTAACAGAGCCGATGGCGGCCTTGGCAACTTGAAGCATCTGGTGGTAGTGGGCAGCAGGGTTGTTACGTGGCGCCAAGGGTAGGGCTGGACAGGGGTGAAAACGAGTAGGATGTAGCCAATTCAATAAACGGCACTGGGCGTCAAATGGTGGCAGACTAATGTACACGATTCGCAAAGCAACAAAGAGTCGAACAAGCGGACGTAGTCAGTGAGAAACGACCAAGGCATGTGACGGAGCGTAAGCAGGTCTTAACAGTCGTAGCGCCCGATGCGTACTGAGTGGTTGGAGAGAGAAAGGAATGTCGGCCAGTACTGAACAGGTGCACAGGAGCACCGCTTGGCAGCACGAATGAGAGTGGCTAAGGATGTGGGCTCAAATGGCATCCCGAGATGAGCCTCAGGCGCTGTTGAGGAGCAGGGTGGCAACGTTGCGCGCGACGCATTCATAGTCGCCAAGGTAAACTCGCCAGCCCAGGTGGAGAGCTTGTGCTTGCCAGAACTAGTCGTGGCGGTCGCGCTGTGTTCGAAGCTTGAAAAAGGCCAACACCGTGTTGGTACCATTTTGCCACGCTTGTCGACGTTGCTTACACTGCCCGTGTCGGTGCCATTTGTTGGTTTCGTTGCCGTTTTCGTTTTCGTTTTCGTTTTTATAACGACTGGGTGGCCCTTGGCGAAACCAGAGTGCCCTGTGCCAGAACCTGCATTGCCATAGCGTCCCCTGTGCTACTCGAGTCCAGTGCCACTAAGCATCGGGAGCCCTACAAAAGTTTTTATTTTTTGGCGTTATATTGGCGCATCCCGATTGCTAGTCAAGAGAACGCAACGGTGCCCACGGCTGGCCGCCCGAGCCATGGCAACGCCCGGCATAGCGACTGAATTGCTGGTCAAGCGCCATGTCCAGTACTTTAAACGGTGCCTGGACCTTCTACCCCATCCTTACCAAAAGGAGGAGGCTGTCAGGTAAGGCCGTACTTGCTGGCACCACATCCGCCAAGCCAAAGCTCCAACCGTTCGCACTAATCCGTACTACAACGGCCTGTGGCAAACCTGTTTATCTGGCGGGATATGACATACCTTGGATTAGAGCCACCTTTGGCTACTTTTGCCTGTCAGGCCTCGATTTGCTCGGAACTTTGCATACAACCATCTCGGATGATAAACGCCGTCAGTACGTGGAGTGGCTCTACGCTCAGCAGATTACACAGCAAGGTAACCACCGCCCACCCTGTACTTTTTTGCGACATCATCAATTCGTAGCCAGGATGGATCCCCATCCTCTATTGCTGCGATACCAACCACGAAACTTTGCCCTCTAATTTGCTTTTCAACACCGGTGGCATGTCTAATTGACTGGGGGGCAGAGACTACTGTTCCAGGCACGGCTGGATTCCGTGGTGGGCCGTTCATGGGCCCTATCCAACCAGAACCCGATCGGTCAGCGCATTACCTGACCGCCAACCTGGCCACCACGTACTCGGCCCTATTGGCCTTGGTAATCCTGGGCGATGACTTGAGCCGAGTCGACCGCCAAGGCATCCTGCAAACCCTGGCGGCGCTTCAACAATCTGACGGAAATTTCGTTCCTCACCCATACAGTACTGAACGCGACATGCGCTTTGTGTATTGCGCGTGCGCCATATCTTTTATCCTTGATGATTGGTCAGGCGTAAACCAGGACCTGGTTTTGGCCTACATTCGCGCTTGCCATTGCTATGATGGTGGGATCTCACAGGAGCCTAGTCAAGAGTCGCACGGTGGCTCCACGTACTGCGCGGTGGCCAGTCTTCAGTTGATGAACCAACTGCCAACTGGGCTGGTTGACACGCACCGTACCTTGCAGTGGTGCTTGCAGCTGCAATCGCAGGGGTTCCACGGCCGCATCAACAAACCCGACGATACCTGCTACGCGTTTTGGGTGGGCGCAACCATCAAGATCCTGGGTCACTATGACCTTGTTAACCATGAAAAGCAACGCCAGTTCCTTTGGGCTACCCAGCGCCATATCGGAGGCTTTGGCAAGCTGCCTGGTGAATTCCCAGGTAAGTTGGCATCTTTTTAAGAGAGAAATGATTCAGTGGCGGCGATACTATTCTGAAACTAGGGCCAAAGTCTTGCTGTTCATAGCGGGCATTTTTTGTTCACCACCATTGCGTGGTTTGAGCTAACTTATGGCGCACGAAATTTCGGTGTATTTGAGGGCCATCTGCTTTTTTATTGGGATCGATGGATGATGCATTGAGCAGATGTTTTGCACTCATACATGGGCATTGCAGCCTTTGCACTGATGGATGATCCCAACGTGCAAGCATTGGTACCTGAGCTAAACCTGTCCAGGTCGTCGTACGAACGACTGCAGCACATTATCCGCTCACAGCGGATGGTCCATAAGCAATGACAGCCGTGGCTAATATTTGTTTGTGTGTGTTTGCTTAAATTTGTTTTTCATTCCTAAACAGCAAAAGACCTATGCAAACCAATGGGCAATAAATCACCACCTATATCAGCAGGTTCTAGCAAAATCCACGATTCCAAAAAACGCTGACTAAAAAAAAAAGGTAAAGCATTATCGAGGGGCTATGATACAGGCCGAATCTTGGTCGATAAAAGCCACACGCTTATACTGTTAAACAGCGCTCGGCTCCCGATTAGTACTATACAGTTACAGCAAAACTACTTGGAGGGTGCCAACGATTGACTGCATTGCCTGAACCAGGCGGCAAGGCTGCGACAATAGTCGATTGGAGCCGCGGATGGCCGTGTTACGGTATTAGGATCGTTGTCAGCAGGTCTAATTGGGTCAGTGGTGCAATCAAGGCGAATTGGGGCCATGACGCGTAACCCTGTTACGGTGGCCTGGATCAACGCGTGGACGCTAGCATTCGTTGGGGCAACTTGGTTGGGGTCAAAGGTGCTTTGTCGTGCAGACGCTAACGGTTTGCGCGCCCACCGCCGCCGTAACGCTGCAGAGTCCGTTTGCCACTGATGGCATACATGGTCCAGAGCAGCTTGCGTGTGCCCTGCGTGCCACTGGCGCTCTAGCTGATTACACGTTTGTGTGGCTTGTTGGAGTGCCTGTTGATTTTGCATCAGCGTCAACCGCAAGGCTCGCTTATTTTGTTCAACGACTCGACGCATGCTTTGAACACTATAGGCATTGTCAAAACGGTCTGATTCGTCCATTAGCAACGCTTCCAGCTCACGCCACATTTCGTGCAGCCCGTGGATTTGCGCCTTGATTTCTTTTTCTTTGCTTCGAAGGCGAGCCTCGAGTTGAGCAACTGCTTCGTCAGCACCATTACCGTTGGCCTGGGATTGTGCAATGGCGTCTTCTTCGTTGTTGACATAAGTTTCAAACTCAGCTACGAGGTCATCCACCATGGCAATAATTTCTCGATAAATGGCATCCCCAACCACATCAAACGCATTGAGCGTTGGTCGATTGGCACCTAACACCGCTGAAAAGTTGGCTACCATATCGTGATGGGCTTCCGAGCCATTGCCACTGGTTTCGGACAGGGTAGGCTGAAGCGCCATAGTCGAGTCTGATTGGTCTCCTTTACCGTAGGCAGCAAATATATGGGCCACGGTGTGTGCAATGTCCTCGCGGGATGCCCGTGCGATTTTATGGCAGCGGATCGACACCCTGGACGCCCTGGTTCTGGATTCATTGGGCGAACTGACCTCATGGTCAGATGCGGAAGAAGCCGACATGGATGGAAGCCAATAGCAGCCACTCGGCGGTGATAATGCGCGGTCCCGCAATGAGCAGCGACGAGAGAAAACTAAAAAGGTTTTTTGCAAGTAGGTAGACAGTCACACGAAACCATTGGTGGGGCTAGACTACACCCACCATTCTGCTCATTGCCTGCACTGTCGTATTGACCAGGTCCAAATGAATTGAAGCCCACTGGTAGTGCTAAAGGCCACAACCTGCTGTTAAGAGCCACACAACCTTGACTAGATTATTGACGAATTGGCCTATTTCAAACTAATCACGTGGCCCTAAACCAGGCCGTGGGTTTTAGCGTAAACAAAAAATAGGGCCAAGGTTCAAAGTCCAACGCTAGCCAGCATTTTTTTGCGACAGACGCATTTCGAGCAGCATCCTGCCACCCAGTCTATGTTTGTTTTGAGCAAGCACTCGGTCGCCGAGGAGTCCTGGCGATGAAAACGTCTCTCACCATTAGATATCCACAGCTCCCTCGCCCCCACTCTCCTGTTGCGACCAGTTACATTCTTTCATACACGCTGTCCTTGCCTTGTGCCTGACACCAAACTTGCTGGCACCAGTTTTATTTACGACCTTTGACAGCATGGCCACCACATCTACATCGCCAAAAAAGAGCAAAAAATCGGGTGCCCAATACGACCGGTTCATTCCCAGCCGGTCGTCCATGCACATATCGTCGGCACAGTTTAATCTAGCGCGCAAGTCTACCAGTCAAGATGGCACCCTGAACACTGCGTCGGCAGCCTACCAGGAGGAAGTGGCCAAAGCGTGCGGTATACAGCTGGACAAACGTATTTTAGCGTTCAAGTCGGCACCGCCATCCAACGACAAGGACGATTTGCGTCAGACTCTCCAGCAGTCGCTCAAATCGCCCTTTGCAGGGCAGCATGGTCAGACGGCGGCTCGGGCCTCGCGGCGGCGTATTTTAACCACCCCCGAGCGCGTGTTGGATGCTCCAGGATTACTCGATGACTATTACTTGAATTTGTTAGACTGGTCATCGACCAACTTGCTGGCCATTGGGCTGGACAAGGCCGTGTATATTTGGAACGCCCAAACAGGTGACGTGTACAGCTTGTGCCAACTGGAGACTGAGGACTACGTGGCATCCCTGCAGTGGACCAATGACGGGTCATACCTAGCAGTGGGTCTCAGCAACGGCGACACGCAGATATGGGACCCTGATACCCAGCAAAAGCTCCGGTCGATGGGTGGTCACCAAGCACGCATTGGCGTGTTGTCGTGGGATCAGCATCTTTTGTCGTCGGGGTGCCGCGACGGCAGCATCTGGCACCACGATGTGCGGGTTGCGAACCACAAAGTGGCTGAATTGCACGGGCACTCGTCCGAGGTGTGTGGCCTGGCATGGCGGCCCGATGGAGCAGGGTTGCTGGCCAGTGGGGGTAACGACAATGTGGTTAATATCTGGGATATACGGTCACAAGTGCCCAAATTTACCAAGGCCAACCACACCGCAGCGGTGAAAGCCGTCGCCTGGTGTCCGTGGCAGGCCAATTTGTTGGCAACGGGTGGAGGCGCTCACGATCGTCATATTCACTTTTGGAACACCACTACTGCTGCACGGCTCAACTCGGTCGATACAGGGTCTCAAGTCACGTCAATTCGCTGGCCGCATGAGTACAAGGAGCTCGTATCGTCGCACGGGTTTCCTGACAATCAGCTAACGGTATGGAATTACCCTGCGCTCACCAAGGTTGTCGATATTCCGGCCCACGACACGCGGGTTCTTCACACGGCGCTTAGCCCCGATGGCCAAACTCTGGCTAGTGTGTCCAGCGACGAAAATCTCAAATTCTGGCGCATATTCGAAACGAAACCCAAGTCCTCCAAGACTGCCAAAACCCAAGTCAACCAGCAGCCCAATTCTCTCGAATCACGCGCCATGCGCCTTCGTTAAAATCCTTGGCCATACCATTGTTTTTTGTTCTCAGTAAACACTTGCCTGTATTTCTGCTGCTTCTACAAATATGCCAATGCACCGTGTGTGATTCTATGGCTATTACTCTGAAATGTTTGTTTCACTTTTTGATTTATCTGCTTTAATTTATATACAACTAGCCCTATTCTAACAGTAGCAGTGACAAGACTAACTCGTGTCCATAAATGCGCATAAATAAAATGGGCTAGCAAGGGTGCGGAAACGCTAATGATGGTAAAATGTTGGGCCTTGAAAATTAGAACGCTCAGGCTGGGTACATTCCAAAACCCATAGTGGTCATTGGCATATTCTAATAGGACCTACGTGCCGTTGCCAACTATAGGCCCGGTAACTATCGCTCAGGACTGATTCTCCTCACCAAGTTTGGACCCAGTGGTATCCGACGGTAGAACATCTGTAAGCGCCAGTTGCGGTGTAAATAGCAGATAAAATAAATTAAGTGCGTTGGGCTAGCCTTGTACGGTAAAAAGGAAAAAGAAAGAGCGAGTTTATTTGCCGTGACAATGACAGCGCCACCCTAATAGAGATAATTTAACAAAAATCATAAGGAAAATGCCTGCCTATTCGCCAGCCCCAACAGTCACCACAGCCATGATAGCAGCCATATCGCGAGAGAAAG